>JASCZW010015168.1:0-21156 GCA_034211315.2 Aedes japonicus | reverse complement strand
TGTGTTCGTTGCATGTTGCTATTTATCGACATCACGCGGTATAATCCTGATATATCCATAGAGGCTTTTTTCATGAGTAATAGTCAGTACCTCAGAGACCTCTTTAATGGTATTGTGCAATTACTCTGCAATATTCGTCGCCCGTTGCTCCGATTTGTGGTAGTTAACAACCATGACATTAGTCTTGTGATGGGCAAGTTGCACTTTCTAAGAGCTTACTGATTTCTATAGGCGAAGGATACATTACTAGGACCTGCCCTACTTTCCGGAAGCTTGTGGAGTCCACAATTGCAGCAAGTGGAAATTCGGTCGATGATTACCATAGCTTAAGACTCTCTGAAACATCCCACTTGTGAATAAACAAAAAAGAATTTAAACCGAATTTCGAGAATTTATTTTGACATTCCTTATCATTACAATTAAAAATTAACCCAATATTGAAATGAAACGGCCGTGTGTTATACTCAACTGCACTCATTCTTTTTTTTTTCACTAGAATTTTATGTGTCAATCACTAAATAATTTCTCACGTATGCTCTTCTGTTTGTTTTAGGTAATAGAAAATTATAGGGCAATAAATTTCGTTTATCGGTGTTTGAGATTGCTATTGCTATAAGATGACATACTAAACAAGGTTTTACGGAAATTGTGACAAAGTTTTTCAAACAAATTTTGACGATGACTTACAAAGAGGGTGCTTCGATCAAAATTTGTTCGACTTAAACTTGACGCATTTCCTTTCATCGTGCATTAAAAATTTTGCGCACCCTTCATTTTGAAGATGTGTGCGTGTAGCGTCATGCCTCTAATTTGATTTTGAGATTAGCACTTCAGTTATCAAAATGTCGTCAAAGCAAAAGAAGCAACGCATCAAAATTTTGAACGTGCATGGCAAAAATCCATATGACTCTCACGCTAAGTTGGCGAAATTGTTGAATGTGGCTAAATCAACAGTTACCAACGTATTCAAAGTGTTTGGTGAACGTTTGTCGACAGCCAGGAAAGCTGATTCGGGGAGAAATAGAAAGCCGGAGGCCTTATCGACGATAAAAAGAGTTGCCCACTGTTTCGAGCGGAGCCCCAACCTCTCCGTCCGAGATGTCGCAAAGAAGCAACCGTGGATAGAGCTAAAAAATGAACTGTCGACTTACAAGAAAGTGGTGACTCCAAATCGCGATGATAAACACAACCCGTCGGCCAAATTACTATCGCGAAAGTTGTACATGATAATGCTGACGAAGTTTGATAGCGTGGTACAGGACGATGAAACTTACGTCAAGGCAGACTTTAAACAGCTTCCTGGATAAGAATTTTATACGAAAACCGAACGGGGAAAGGTGGCACATATTTTAAAGTACATTGAAATGTCAAGCCATCTGTATCTGTGGCTGGAAGAGTAACGTTTACATTCCGACCAGGACCATCAGCCAGGAAATTTATCTGAACGAGTGCCTACAAAAACGTCTACTGCCTATCCTGAAGTGACACAATTGTTCCGTTCTATTTTGGCCGGATTTGGCATCTTGTCATTACGGAAAAAAGGCCATGGAGTGGTATGCTGCCAACAACGTTCAAATGGTGCCCAAGAACAAGAACCCACCCAGCACGCCAGAGCTCCGCCCAATCGAACAATATTGAGCCATCGTCAAGCGGAACCTTAAAAAGACTCAAAAAGCTGTTGTGAGCGAGAAACAGTTTAAGGCACATTGGTGTTCTGCGCCGAATAAAGTGGACAAGAAGACTGTACAAAATCTTATGGCAGGTGTTGATCGAAAGACCCGGCAATTTGCATTCGGTAAAAATGAAGTTAAGCTGAATATTTCTCCTGCATTCTGTATTAAGCGAACTTGAAAAAACAAAAATTGACTTATTAATAAAAACTTTGATCGACTCACACACATTACTGTTTGACCAGATTTTGATCGGAATTTAACCTTTTATTTAACACTGATTGAATATGTTTTTGATGTTATTACTGATAATAAAAACGTATTTCAATTATAATTGTTGGATAGGGAATATTACTTTATCTCAACGAAACCTACTGCCATGACATTTAATTATTGTTTACATATGGAAGCGCATTTTCACAGAGTGACAATGGTTGCCTGTCAGTTTTGTTTTTCTTTGTATATATTGTACAGTTTTGTTTGTTTTGTTGATATGCTACTATATTTCATTATTTATGTAATTGTCTCACATTTCAGCACGTGTGGTTTATTATTTTTTAAGATTGTTTGTACGCTATTAACATGGACAAAAAACGAGAGGTGATACGATTTATCTTTCGCATCATAAAAAGATAAGCAGGCCGTGTACGTACAAAATGGATCAAAGGTACAGGCCTCATCCACCGCTTAGTACAAAAAAGATGGTGAAACGCGTAAGGGAGCGAATTTGCAGGAATCTAACACAACCAGGGCGAGTTACTCCCATACGTTGTTCCAAAATTACCCGTGATTTAGAACTCAAAGCGTTTAAAAAACAGCGAGTTCGCGGATTAACAGAAAAAAGGAAGGCTGAAGTGAGTCGAAGTAAGAAGTTGCTACAGCGGCACGTTGATTGTGATATATTTTTTTCCGATGAAAAAATGTTTCTGTTGCAAGATGTTTGTCTTTATTTGCGAGACTTTCATCTAATTAAAATTTTATTAAAATGAATCTCTTTTAATACCAACAATAAGAAAGAATTTAACGCTTCTTACTTTAATACTTTACCCAATCAAATAAATCACGTACGAAATCAGAACAATTGCTACCTTCGTTTATTGTTCAATAAAATGACCGATGATTTCTATGTTATTGAGGCATTTTCTTTGAAAAAATTACATATTTCGAACTGATAGTGAATGTTTCATTTTCAGTCATGACAACGCCACAATTTTCCATCAGAACAGGCCGTATTTTTATTCTATCAAAACATGTTCGATATATTGCAGTACCCCAATAACAAAGAAAAAAAAACAAATGAGAATTCGATGTGGTAAAATTAGGAAAGCAAATTTTACACTCAGTTGCAAAAAAAAAGCCGAGCAAAATTTTCTTCCAAAAAACGCGTTGTTCAACCTTTTGTAACTTTTTCAAATATCGATATAGTTGGCTGAAATTTTGACAACGTTATAGCTAATGTATGACGACCTTATGTGACCAAAATTTTATGTTGATAAAGTTTATAAATTTGAAGTTATGATAACATATGTGAAAAAAGTCATTTTGGACATACCAATTTCAAAAAACCGTATTTCTGTGAAAAATGTAGGTAGCATTTTAAAAATTAAATCTTCATGACTTAAAAAAATACAGAAATTTATGTGGACAAAATTTGAACTGTTTCCATCAAGTGGTTTGGACTACAGCTGGCGTCAAAGTTGAGGCTTCAACATGAGTATTTTCCTTGTTCACCCAATTATGACCATGCTGAAATATCGGTGCAAAAAAAAAAGCCGTGTAGCGTCGAGTATCGAGATAAGGGTATGTATCCCTTGACTCAGCCTAATATGCAACAATAGATTGCATTTTTTATTATAACTCATAAGGTATTTGAGCTAGATGCATCGTTTAACTAGCTATACACTTGCTAAGATATGTTTAATGAGCCATCTGGTAGTATGCATTTCGAAAAGTTACACAACTCATTTTATGAAATCAGAAACTTGAAAGGAATATGGATGTAATGTCGGTCTATGGGTACCAAATTGGGTCTAATCATGGATGCAAATTCGTCCCATTCGATAGATTTGTTATTATATGTTGTCTACGTACGAGTTTTTTTTTCTGATTTTCTGATTCAAGGCGTTGCCAGCTGAATTCGCTCTACCCAACAAACAATTTCACAAATCAAACTATACTTAAACTGCTAAGAAACACCCAAGTGATTTTTATATATGATCTAGCGGCCATTCGTCAATCAAAACAATATAATTCACTTTAAACAGATTTTGTTCCTTTAGTTTGTGTTAGGATGAGCCATATGAAAAACATTCTACTGAAATTCAGACATTTTTATTGTAAATGTAACCAATAACAAAACTTTTATTACGCTTTCCATACAACAGGGCATATTTGGGAACCTAGAAAAAAATATGTTTCAAACATTGGGTCTATGTTTTTCATGTGAAGTCATTTTTATTTTACCTATGTTACCTGTTAGTTTATAACGTGTGACTATCTTCTGTATATCTTGGCATATTCAGTTTATAGTTTCAATTTCGACAAATTTAGATCGTTCTAGTGTCTAAAAAGTTCAAGAAATCTTAAATTTCGTGGAAGTTAACAACTATAACTTGATTAAATATGTCTAAATTGCTTTAAAATAAATCGGTCATCTTGATAGCAGCATGTGTTTGTTGATTATCGCCGAAATAATGTCATGTTTGGTACATAGGCCGAATAAAAGAGCTAGGCTAACATTACATCCCGTTACCCTATGAATATTTTTCATAGCTTTCTGGACCTTATGTAAATGTTATTACTGATACTGTATCCCTCAACGAAATTTTGCCTTATACCTTAGACGCCTCTGAAGGAGCTGGTACTGATGGACTTCCGTCGGTATTTTTATCAAAGGAATTCACCCTTAAATACTGGCATATTTCCCCTCATTTCGAAAGAATCGTGTTTGGTTCCGATTTTCAAAAGTGGTTAAAAATCATATGTTAAAAACTATTGTTAGATTGCAATATTTTCTCGTATCCCCAAACCCTCCAGTCCATTATCAAGCAACACCTTTTTTCACGAGTGAAACATGTTATTACTACCAAGTGACATGGTTTTATTGTAGGACGTTCTACTACTGAGCGTTTCCAGATGAAATCAGCCGGAAAAAGTCAAAATCTTGCACGACCCTCTCCGATTTGGATGAAACTTTGCACATGTCTTTGGAATTGGTGATGATGGATTTTCCGCGGGTTGAGGGAATTTTTTGACTCAACACAATTTTTTCAAAAGGACGTATGTGTTTTGTCATGCGTATTTTTCAAAAAATCATAACTCGAAAACCGTTGGCTGTAATAAAATTGCGTCTGAGCAGAAGTTGTAGTCAATTAATTTGACTTAATGAAAAAAAATTAAACACTGTCAAAAAAAAAAAATTCTTCAAAAAAATCAAAAATTAAACTTAAAAATCAATTAGCAAATCTGTCCAACATACGATTTTTATAAAAGAATTTCTAAAAAGACTTTAAGTTATAAAAAGAAGAATAAAAGTTGTTTAACGATGGAGCAACTTAAGATAAAAAAAGTTCATAGAAGTAAGAAAAATTCAGTTTTTTTCTAATTTGGTGTTTTTGCATAAAAAGCCATATTTTAATAAAATAATACGATTTTTCTAGTGATTTTAAACAAAAATGCTCTTGGTGAGCAACATTCTATATGTACCCGTTTTCGAGATAATTTGAAAGTAATGTCGAAAAAGTGGCTTTTTCCATGAAAATATCCCTTTTTCAAAAGTAAGTCGTGATTGTCTATCTTCAAAAGTATTCTTTTCAAATTGTACATACAATTTTCAATAACTATCCTTTTGACACCAAGAAGATTGAACATCTTCTTAATTAACGAAATTAACGAATCTCAATTACCAAATAAAAATTTTGGTATTTACATTTTTACAAACACTATTTCCAAACATTCCTATAAATATTATGAAAACTCAGTATTTCGTCAGTTGAAAATATTTTCGCAGCGATTTTATTATCTGCAACTGGCATGAAGGAGTGATATTTCAGTGTAATCATTTTTGTTTGCTGACAACTACCACCCCATTCTGCAGCTCCCTCTTCATATTCTTCTTGTAAAACATAGCAAAATGATATTTATGTGAAATTTTCTTGATTTCTCTTAATATACCAATCATACAAAGTTTTCGCACTTGTTATTGGATGTTCATGTTGTTTGGCCAAGCTTGCTCTTGTTGCCATTCGTTTTAATGTGCCGCTAATTGCATCACATGGTCCCTTACCATGTGAAGTTGCGAAAAAAAGCCACTCAGAATCAATGTTGTATTTCTCTTTAATCTTGCAGAGGCTTGCAAAAAATTTTCTATTTTTGTATTGGGAAGCAGCCCCATCAGACATAAAAATGGCCTTTTTTATATTCATTAGTTGATTTAAATACGTTAGTAATTTAGAAATAAATACTTGTACCGCAATTGTATCCTGTCTTAGAACTTCTAATATTACAACAAAACTTAGATTTTTAAGCATTCCTGACTCCATATAATAAATAACAAACGGATGAATTGTAGCCTGATAATTGTTCCAATGATGACTTTGAACAACATCCTGAAATGCAAATGAATAATTCTCTGCAAAATTGCAAATAATAACTACTTCTCCTTCTTTTAATGAAGACTTTGTATCTTTTAAAAATTTAGATTGCTTTGTTTTTATATAATCATGAGTTAATAGTTTTTCTAATTTCTCGCTAAAATATTCAACAAATTCATCAACAGGTTTTAATGGCGTTTCTAAATTACATCTATCAGTTGTAATCCATTGTTCGAACGATATCTCAGACAAGGTTGTTTGTAGGTATGTTATCTTTTAAAAATCTTATCTCAAATTCTGACAGCGTGGGACAATTTTCGCATTCACGGAGGCAACAATATTTTGATCTTGATGATGAATTACACAATAACTTCTCAAAATGTTGATGACAATCAGTGTTGAATGAATATTTTTTAAACTGTGAAGCATTAAATCAATATTTTCGTGAATTGCGCAAACACAAACGTTGTGAGAACCTGAAGCATTTAGCAATTTACAATGTTTTGGTCGTAATGCTGCAAAAGTACTAAATCCAATTTTATGTTCACTGACTTCTTTAAATCGAGTGAAAGTTTCTCTAAGTGATGAAAGTAATAACCGTTTTTGAATTTGTTGACGCTTACCATTAGTGTTTACAGAGACATAATCTCTTTGTCCCGGCAAGCTCTGCTGATGTCGTCCTCGTCAAAAAATTGTATCACTTGATTCTTTATATCCGGATTTAAACGATTCCCCGATCTGTCGTTGGGGGTAGCCAATACTCCATTTTCGGCTGCCAATTCTTTTGCTTGTAATGCAAGGTATTTTTTTTGTTTCAAATTTGCTTGTTATCTGCTGAATCGTCCACGAATTAAGCAAAACTGTTAATATACGAATTTTATCTATTCTCGAACAATCTGGTTCTATGAATTTTTCTTTCAATTAGGAAATAATTTCATCATATTCCACAACCTTTGTTTCCAATGTAGCTAACTCTTTGACTTCTTCTTGTGGTGGTAAGCTGAATAGATATTTTCTAATACCTGCTACATTTTCGGCAAATTTTTGCCGACGGTATTTATCGTTTTTAAATTCTCTAATGGATATCGGAGACACATTTATTCCTGCAATTCCATTATTGAATAACTCAATGTTGTGTATCCTGGAATAATCCGGTAGGTCACTGTCCTGAGAATATGCCGAGGTAATTGAAGCTGCCGATGGTATTTCCTCCAAATCGTTCCGTGATGTGGTTGGTGCTTCGCCATGTCCACCGTTTTCTGGTTGCTCCACTCTTTCGACAGGATTACGACGATACGAATATAACCGACATGAATCACAAATTTTTAATGACGTGTCCAAATGGGCCGTACACTGCATGGATAAAAGTTTTTCAATTAACTAGTCAGTTAAATTTCTAAGTTAAGGCAGAACACCGTCTCCCGATTTCACGAAAAGGTTTACAACAATGCTTTGTTTCGAGTTCCATTTCAAATCGTTTTACACTTTACGCTACTTATGAAAGACACTGTTAAAGTGATGTCATGACTTTGTAATATAATCCTTTTTATACGTACTAGGTACGCACTTAAGGTACTTTTTTGAAATATTGGTATGGGCAGGGGTATGCATGTAAATTATATTTTCTGTCAACACCAAAGGGAATGCAGGTATAAATGGGCGTAGCAATTGTATTCTTACTGGTATAAACAGTTTAACTAATTGAATACATTATGTTTCTACCCGAACAAAATACGCTTGTACACTAACATGAATACTAATTATGTTTGTTTCAGGTTAGGTTTTCATAATATACTGTAAGTAAAAGCAGCAAATTTTGTCGTGTTACCTGCAGTAAATATCAGGAATCAGTTTGTCTAGTATTCTCGGTAATGAATGATATATTGTAGAAAATTTTATGTACAATTTGAAAAGAATACTTTGCAGATAAACAATCACGACTAACATTTGAGAAAGGGATATTTTCATGGAAAAAGCCATTTTTAGACATTAATTTCAAATTATCTCGAAAACGGATACATTTAGAATGTTGCTCACCAGAAGCATTTTTGTTTAAAATCACTAGAAAAATCGTATTATTTTATTAGAATATGGTTATTTATGCAAAAACAACAAATTAGAAAAATATTGAATTTTTCTTACTTCTAAGAACTTTTTTTATCTTAAGTTGCTCCATCGTTAAACAACTTCTATTCTTTTTTTATGACTCAAAGCCATTTTGAAAAAAATAATATAAAAATCATATGTTGGACAGATTTGCTAATTGATTTTTAAGTTTAATTTTTGATTTTTTTGAAGGAAAAAAAAATTTTTTACAGTGTTTATAGTTTTTTCATAAAGTCAAATTAATTGACTACAACTTCTGCTCAGACGCAATTTTATTACAACCAACGGTTTTCGAGTTATGATTTTTTGAAAAATACGCATTACAAAACACATACGCCCTTTTGAAAAATTTGTCTTGAGTCAAAAAATTCCCTTAACCGGCGGAAAATCCATCGTCACCAATTCCGAAGACATGTGCAAAGTTTCATCCAAATCGGAGAGGGTCGAGTTCAGTCATTTGCTCATTTGGCAGAGAAATGCTCTACTACAAATAAACAACATGTTGTAGATCTTTCAACTAATGCAACGGATAAAGGTCATGTTGAAACACTGAATATTTGAACTTTAGCAAAGCATTTAACAGAGTCGATATTCCGTTGTCACTTTTCAAATTGTCTATGTTTCCAATCACAAATTATTGAAGTCGATTTAGTCAAACTTGCATGCAAGAACACACGAGGTGAGATTTGAAAAAAATGTCTAACAGGTTGTGAATGTTACGTCAGGAGTACCACAGGGATCGGCAGCATAATTAATCATCAATTAAAAGAAATATTTGAACAATAAAAAACGAAAAAAGTGCCACTAAATTATTAAGGCCTGTGCCAACAAATAATGTGTGATCAGCATTAAAAAATTAGGAATGAGCAATAAAAGATGCGAAAAGATCTTCGGATAATCTAATTGTGAGCGGTAAATCTGTCAAATAAAGCAACAGCTATTAGTATATGTGCAATTAAATATGACTTAATTTCCGCCAAATGATGTAATTTGAGCACTAAACTGCTCGCATATGTCTTTGAATTTTATTGGATTTTCCCATAAAAATAGTAAAACGAGCAATAAATAACTGAATAACCACAATAAAAAAAAACTCAAATGTCCTGAGTAGTAGATACAGCAACGCATCTTTAAATTAAAAAATAATTTGATATCGTGAAAACTTTCCCATTAAATAATCAAAAACATCATTTAAAAACTGGATAGGTTCCAGAGCAGAAAACAAATGCATGCATAAAATTGAAAATGAGCCATAAAAAGTTATAATGTCTTTCAGGACAAATTAAAAATTTCCATATGGAAGTGATTAAATTAGCAATGAATATTCAATAATGTGCAAAAGACAATGATATTTTTTTAAATGGACTAATGAACGTATACATTCCAAATAAGAGTTGTTGAGCTTCTTCAACTCTACACAAATTGACCTGTGATAATTTTGAAATGGTCATCAAACCCTTATCAATGTTCAGGCGCACAAATCACAACAGCAATAGGAAATTTAAAATATGGGCAATTTTTTAATATTAAGCAGTACGGTTTTTTAAAAAAAATAATAAATCAAATTCTTTTTCTTTTCAGTTAAGTTAATGCAGAATACACGAGAAAGGTAGCTAAGCTGCCTATTTACCGAATGCGAATTGCCGGGTCTTTCGTTTAACACCTGCCATAAGATTTTGTGCAGTCTCTTTTTTCATTTTATTCGCGGCAGAACGCCAGTTTGCCTTGAACTGTTTCTCATTCACAACAGTTTTTTGAGTCTTCTTAAGGTTCCGCTTAACGGTGACCCAATATTGTTCGATTGGGCGGAGCTCTGAATGGAAATGCGTCAATTTTAAGTCGACCAAATTTTGATCGAAATACCCTTTACTAGGCTAGGGTTCATCAAAGATTTAAGTTTCCTTTTCAATGATCTCCATATAATAAAGACGTTGTATGCAACACCTGTTTAACCCCTTCTTGCGTAGTGCAGCATAGTTCGGACTCCGTATCAAGATACACATAAGACCGTATTTATTCAGTACAGAAACAGTTTCTATTGTATGCTTTGCATAGGATAGGTTGGAGCTCTTTTTAGCAACCTCTTTATGAATCGAGATGTATGTGTGTCAATTAATATAGATGGTCTTGAAAAACGAGGTGAGCTTGCAATCCTACCATTTATGAACGATATTTTTAAGTGCAACTGCTTCAAGTTTAGAAAAGTTCAACTGGGTTCCCACCTATTACTTATGTAGCAGTAATATATTCTACATAAATAATCTAAGAACTAACATGGCTCAAAATAAACCAATAAAAATATGATGTTTTGCTATAACATATACTGTACCACAATTTATGTAACAATGAATACAAATAAACTTAAAAAAAGTATTTTTCTCACTATATCTGTGAGAATAGAATTAAAGCAAGAATGTGACCCCGGTCTACACCTATGACTGACGACAAATATACAAACAAACTAAACAATGCTGGTTTCTCGAAAATAGCAATCAATTCAAACAATATTGATTATCAATTCGTAAAAGGAATGACTTTTCGGTCTGCTGCTGTTTTCAATCTCCACAATTTCTTGATTAATTTAGAGAAATTGGTATTGGATGAGCTTAGTCTCGTGTACATATAATCGAGGAAAAACTGTTATGCTTCAGATAAATAATGAAATTGTATGAATGCTTTGTAATTTAATTGTTGATTGAGGTGCTTGAAGATCCTCTTAAGATGTATCACAATGCAATCAGTGTGATCAGCAGGCAATCACACTGATTGTATTTTGATAGAACTTTCCACACAACAATATCGTAGAAATTCGATGCTATGACAACCTAAACAATGCTCTCCACGTTAGCAAGAGTGAATAAAAAAGCAGTTCTCAAATAAAGTGTTTACATCCGCTTAACCTTCATGAATATAAACTTCAGACCAATCGGAACTTGACCGCAAAGTGGTTCCCATGACTGTCTATTAAGCGCCAACTTCAGCAATCTATCCTCGAGAGTTTGCGGATAAGACAGTAAACTCTTGATTTAAACATAAATCCTCACCAAAGAGTCGGCTGCGCCTAGCCGGTGCCCCGCCCGAACCTTCCCCGTCCCAAGGCGGCCATTCATTTGCATTCGGATTTTCCGCACAAGTTGCTTCAACAACTCAATCTCGGTATAATCATTTGCCATCTGTACCTTTTCACCCTACCAACAATGAAGGAGTCCGTGGCTGGGAGCAGTGCTAGCCCATCCGGAAAGCTTATGGCGAGCGTGCGAGCGTGTCCCAGTTGGGCATAGTTCTTATCAGATAAATCCTCCCAAATAAAGATCTTCTCTGCTTCGCTATCTTTTGATACTCGGAACAGCCGACCACGAAACGACCGAAGAGCGTGAGCTTAGGATGATGGGTTGGTAAAATCAGAATTTAGACGAGTGCTTGCACTGTGCTACACTGAGGAAGCATTTCCCTCTCACAGTCCCATCAGCTGGCAGTCAGGTCCTCTTCTCCTCAGAAAAGAAAAAGCCAATATACGGTAGACGTGTGCCGTACATCATACTTCATACACGTATGTGTTCTGTTGTCTTGAGACCATTTTCAGGATCAGAACTTCCATCAGGAGCCGGTAATAATGGCTCCCGGAGAAAGATGTTCCTACAACTGGTTTCTATATATATGTACACTACCTGAGTGAGATGAAATGCTTCGGTTTGCCAAAGCCAAGTGAGATGAAGCCCGAAGTCAGAGTGTTTGCAGTATTAATTTTCCTAAAAATATCCAAAGTCATGAAAGTCTGTAGAGCGGTATACTCTTGCCCAAGAAACGTATACATGCCATCGCAGGCAGCTGCTTTGAACCCCAAGGGCAGAATGGTGAGTAGTAGAAATTGAATTTTATATGCTCTCCGGCTGGCTTTTCCGTTTTATTTATGGAAGAAACCTGAAGCCTTACTGGGAACCACTTGCGATGAGGATACCCACGTGCACGGCGGCTGTGATGAAGGTTTTGCACTGCAGATTGAAGCTGGAGTGGAGTCTGGCCGTCCGTTGTTGTCTGAGTGCAGTCAACGTGAATCCTGATAACCATAATATTAACCGATCAAAAGTCAATAGAGCATATTACGGTTTAGGTTTGTGAGCCGATAAGGATGGAGGCGCTGGATAAAATATCTGAAGCAAGAAATCTGGCATAATAAAGGCATTTATGTTTAGCGCCTTTTTTGTCCCTTGTAAACTGATTTTAAGATTTAACATATCGCCACTGATTTTCAAAGTCAAGATGCATATGATTTTTGACTGAAAAATTTAATTTATATTTCGAAATCGAACGTTTGACTCGACAATCCTGTTGGTTGTTTTCTGCAGTAGAACTGATTTGTTCTAGGGTAGAGAGCGGCTTGATCAGGGGTGACTATTTTCATCAGTTGTTATAAAATAGGTAAAAAACTCCTACATAATTATTTCACTTTTAATGATGCGAACAAAGCTCTATCAATCGGGGTAATGATTCGATGCATAAATCATCATTGATTACGAATTTGTTACTGGCACTTGAAAGATTTAAAGTACATCATCTAGAAAGCAATTTGTTTCCTACCTACTGAAGAAGTTCGCTCAAATGTTACCTTTGTGTACTTTTAATTTGGTCGCGTGTACTCTAAAGAATTTCTTGATCAGCTCCTTCTCACATCTAGGCTTGTTGCCAGAATATGATGTTGAACATTTAGTTAAATTTATTTCATATTTAGATGATCTGAAATCACTATTTATTTTATGTTTCTTCCAGTCAGTTGAAGTTGATCTATGGTCATTATTATATTGTGCATCGTCTGGCCCTATTATATGCAATAAAAAAAATGTTGCGGAACTGTCCCCTAGTACTCAACAAAAATACATTTCTAAGTCTTTTATTCATTAGGGTGAATCTAACATTGACAGACTCTCTTTGATTACTTTCTCTTTCATTCATATTCTAATCACCTTTACGTTTTTCATTCTACTATTTGTAGAGTAAGCTAGCCAGCACTATTGTGTTTCGATCTGTACTAAAGAATGCCTCGAAAGTATTATGATGGCACTGTAATTAATGAAAGAGAGTGAGCCCGGAGAGAATCTCTCAATGTTAGATTCGCCATAATGAAAAAAAAAACCAAGATTTGTTTGTTTTTAAACGAAGTATCCAGTTTGTGATTACAGTCGCTTTGTCTAACAAGTCCGTGAGAGTAAATGAAATAAGAAATCTGAGGGTTATTTTTCATTAGGGCGAGTCTTACATTGAGTGATTCTCTCCGGTCTCGCGTTCTTTCATACATTACAGCACCATTATAAAACTTTCAAGGGATTCTTTAGTACAGATCGAACCACAATAGTGGTGGCTAGCATAAGGCTTGCTTCATTTAGAATTGGAACAAACTTTTGCTCATATTGTGGTGCTCCTGGTGGACGGATTTGGAAGATATTGGCGCCCACGTGTCGGGAATTTTGTCAGCTTCACGTATGTATTTTTGACATTCCGCAAATCGACTGTACTTTGTAAACAATCAACATGGAAGCCGAAAGAAGGAAAAAATTGTGCACAGTTATTTGGAAAATCCATTGTGGTCTGCATCTGAGGCTAGCTAAACAGCTGAAATTGCCCAGAAATACCGTATGGCGCGTTATCAAACGGTATAAGGAAACATTGACGACGATTCGGAAGCCTCAAGCCAATCGTCGGAGTGGAACTGTCGACCGTAAACTGCGTGGTAAGATTTTGAAGACGAGTAAGAGAATCCCAATCTGTCGGATCACTGATTTGGCCAGAAAATTCGGTGCTGCCCATAGTACCGTGAGAGAACTCGACTCCAGGAAGGAATCAAGTCGTATCGAGCTAGCAAACAGCCAAATCGGACCATAAAACAGAATAGTGTGGCCAAAATCCGTGCTCGGAAACTATACGACCAGGTGCTGACCAAGTTCGACGGGTGTCTTCTGATGGACGATGAAACCGCTCTATTGAGAAATACTGGGCAATCATGAAGAGGAGACTCAAGGCAATGGGAAAGGTTGTCAAAGACATCAATCAGATGAAGACCTGGTGGAATAAGATAGCTAAAACGATAGACGAAGAAGCTGTGCGCCGCCTAATGAGCCGTGTTACAGGAAAAATTCTAGAATTCCTTCGAAACCGTGACGAATAATTTTATCCGTATTTTTTATTAAAAGTATGAAGAAAACGCTACATTTGTATAAAAAAAGATCTTGAATTCAATAATAAATAACTGAAATACAGGCAATTGTTTTTGTTCCAATTCTATCTGAAGCAAGCTTTACTTTACAAATAATATAATGAAAAATGTGAAGATGCATGAAATATGAATAAAAGAGAATGTAATCCAAGAGAGGCTCTCGATGTTAGATTCCCCCTAGTGCAAAAAAACGAGATATATACATTGCCAATCTAAACATCAATGAGAAACTAAAAGTTCCCATGTAGCACACTACGGTCATAATTAGTTAAAGTAACTTGATTATGACTTAGCAAGTAATATTTATGTTATCTCAACCGAATTGCAACAAGTGTGCAACTAGGGTTTCGTCGTGTGCGTCTGTCTCATAAGTTATGTTATAAGTTATAAGTTATGATCACAAACTTGTCTACTAGCAGGTTATGAGTCATAACCTGCTAGTAGACAAGTTTGTGATCATAGCAATCGCCATGTTTTGGTAAATTGTTATCGAGAGCGGATGGGTGAAACGAAGGAGGAGGCTCAGGAAATTGACGTTTTCAGCAAATCATGAACTGGCCTATTTCATTTTGCCTTCGCACACATGCACGTAATCGCACTGATACAATATTGTGAGTTCATGTACAGATTGTGGAGCTGAAGAAAACCTTTCCATTATAGAAAAGCAATCCGCATGCTTTTAATAAGTCTCTGCAATTGGAAACTTTATTCCATGGCTATGAAATTTTCTGAGTCCAACCCTCGCTCGTGAAAATCAGTGATAATTAGTTTAGTCTATTGAAAACCTGAATTTTTCAGTTAGTATCTTGCCACATCTTTGAGGGTTGTCGCAACATATTCGAAGTAAGCCAGTGTGTCCTAGAATTATACCATTTGTTAAAATGAAATGTATGTATTCTTTTGGCATGAATATTAATTATCAATACTGCATAAGCTTAATCTTGTTTTCAGCAATCTAAATTGTAAGAGAAAGGATTAATACATGCATGGATTAATTTAAAAAAAAATCAGAACAGTTTTAAATTTTTGCAGTACTATAATCCAGTAAAAAATAACAATATTGTCAAGTTTAATTTCCAATTTCCTTTTTTCAAGAGTAGAGCATTGGACACTAGATATGTCACAAGATGAGCTTTTTCTAGTGGAATTTTAAAGAAATTGCTCGCGTTTACTAGTGGTGGCTTCAAAAAGTGTTTCAATTTTTTATTTCTTTAAAATGAAGTTAAATAATAATTTTAACTCTCCTCGTTTCCCAATTCAGTTTAATTTATTTTGGTTTCTGTTTTGTTTGCAGTAAACGTCAAATAGTTAGTTGAATTCATCATGCTGGCATGTATACTTTTTGGGAAGGGGAACAAGGAGCTATTAATGGTTATACCTCGCAGTAATGCTGAGGATTCCTACAAACTCCCACTTGATTGGTAAGGCAATGCGATCGAGGGCTTTGAAGGACGTTCATGAGCTACCTGTGTACTACGCGTCATCCAAATATGCTTGAATGACACGAGATCTGTTCAAGGTTTGGTTTTTCACAGATTTTGTTCCCAGGGTCAAGTTGTTTTTAAATAAGTGCTCAACATCCAGTAAAAGCCACAGTAGTAAGCCATCAACCGCCTAATATTACAGCATTGCTACAACCAAATAACAAGAACGTTTTACAAATAGTGAACACAAACCATCGTCAAAAATTGATATTTTAAATTCTTGGGAGTCCTGGAGAATTCAGTGACAAAGTTAAGCATATCAACAGCAAATATGCCATGTCTTAGGTAACTGAGGCGATGACACCCCGTTTGGCATAAAAACGTTTGGCATCGAACTCTAAAATTATTTGGCATGGCATTTCACAGTAGAATGTGATTTTCAATTTCGACTCTTCTCAAATGAGCCTCAAAATAACTGACGATTTCAAAACATTCTGAAAGATTATATGATCAAACTAAAGCAAAACAAATGGGACAAATAGGGTAAGGGGATGTAATGTTAGCCTAGCTCCTTCATTCGGCCTATGTACCAAATGTGTCATTAATTTAGCAATAATCAACAAAAGCATATTGCTATTACCATGATAGATGTAATCCAAAGCAGTTGACCCTATATTAATCAAATTATCGTTTTTCACTTCCGCGTAATTTTCGATTTCTTGAACGTTTGGGGCATCATGATTTCACTGGTTAAGCTGAACAGATGATCTACACGATCTTCAAGTGATTTAAATTTGGCTTAATTGATACGATAAAGCAAGTAATGCAGTCTGGATGTACAGAAAAAAGTTACACGTTACGAACTAACTGTTCCAATAACTAAAACAACAATTATTTTACAAGAAAATCATAGACCCAATGTTAGGGACATACTATTTTACTAAAAAATAAAATAAATAATTTGGTGCCTGTAGACTGGCATTAAATCCATATCCCTTGAAAGTTTCTGACTTTATAATAAGAGTTGTGTAATTTTTCGTGATGCATACAACCAAATGTCTTATCAAACTTATCTTAGCAAGTGTAGAACTAGTTGAATCTCGCCTTCAGATTGAAAACTTTAAGAGTTATAATCAAAAACGTAATCGATGGTTGCATAATAGGCTGAGTTAAGGGACACATACCCTATATTTACATTTCACAATGAAGAACACACATAAATATGCACTGACCTATTTTATTTCTATATCACGATCAGATTCATCTGAAAAACTCGTACCTGCCATGCATTAGACATAACAAGAAATATTTTTTCTGCACTTCACCTCGGGCATAGTAAACTGAAAAAGATTTCAGCTCTGATTCATAACGGCTGAAAGAAGGTCCTTTGATGCACACCAAAAACCCTTGCCAACAGTCACAATCCCGGTATCTGTTGACCCAAAAAAGTTGTTTGCTTGCTTCTCTCCACATAATGAAAGGTCCGGGATACGATAATATTCTTGATATATTTTGGCCACTTGAATTTAGACTGGATTGCAAATATCTTGAACTGTGAAGAGAATATCTGTCGAATATTGATTTTCCCGATATATTTTTGAGAGTTGCTCTAGTGGATTATTCATTCAAAGAAAAATCCAAATTTTGAGCTGTAACACCACGTCAACAGTTAAAAGTTGTCATATAAACATTTTGCTGTTTGGAAAGAAGTAGACTTTTGAATGATCGAAAATGTTCGTTTTAAGAGTGCCATGCTTTTGCAAACCATGATTCTGTCGTTCTAATTTAATCATTTCATTGTTCGGTTGCGTTCTTGCAATCTTAGATCTAATGCGTTTGAAAATAATTTTTCAGATTTTTAATTCCTTTTCTCTGCAATACATTGATGCTAATAGACCATTTTCGGCCAAACGTCCATTCGGCCAAACGTCCATTCGGCAAACGTCCATTCGGCCAAACGTCCATTCGGCCAAACATCCATATGCAAAAGATCCATATGCCAAACGTCCCACCCGTTTGCGAACTGCCTTTACTATCGGGCATAGCTCGGTATCTTTTTTTTTTTTTGATGAAGTTGTGTGCGCTCTCGATCTAAACAAGCCACTTGGTACATAAAGAGTGTTCGTTCTGTTTTTTTTGCTGAAAAGTTTTGATGTCATTACGTGGAGCGGTTTCAGTGAGAAACCGGATGGATGCCTGTGGAGTCAGGAAAAGGCAACTCATGAGGTAGTAAGTGCTCTCAGGGGCATTAAGAAAAACAGGTAATTGTTACCCATTGTATCTATATTAATAACATTTATTTTTGATAAGTTTGTGTCGAATCAGCTTAATTGGTGGAATTGGTTGTGTCGACACTTCGTTCCGCAATATTTTGTTATCGGGCGTAGCGTTTTGTCTATTGTTTCGGTTGCCTGTTCGTTGTCAGAGTGATCGAGTGAGCATGATGAGTTCGTCAGGTAAGATGAGTCAGTGGTGAGTACATAATTAATTGTGAACCAAATTATTCGTTCGCTATGCTCGTAAACCACTGTCCCATTTTTGAAGTGACTACAGCAGCATCCGTACTGTTGGTGTAGATCGGTCAAAGTTGGGTCGTAAGCGTGGAGATGAATTGACTTGTTTCCTTATAAAAAACCCCTATCACACTCCGTGATATTGGGGCAATAGCATCCGTACTGTAAGTTGAAATCGGTTCAAATCGGATATCAGTACTAATTTTCAAATATTTCACTTGACAGCTTATCGTTAACCAAAACGAACCCTGCTGCAACCCAATCCTGTTATCCCAAATCCCAGTGATTTCTCGTGAAAGTGCAGAGGTGTTCTCGGCTTTCAATAAAGCGAATATAACGTCAACATTTTCCTACCCTTTCCTTACTTGGTCTGCATTAGGACGGGCCCGGCGCCGGTATTGCCTTAGTTTGAGATCACCAGTTTTTACACATTGAAAATGTATGTTAGTCCCAAGCATCATCTGTTGACTAGAAATGAGAAGAAAAATTAGTAATTTCCATTTAATTTCCAACTCACCTTTGCTTATCTTGACAGATACGCGTATTTCGTCTACAATGTGCAGACTTCTTCAGTGTCTCGTACTAATAACTCGACTTATTAGTACGAGACACTGGAAAAGTCTGCACATTGTAGACGAAATACGCGTATCTGTGTAGATAAGCAAAGGTAGTTAGAATTAAATGGAAGATACTAATTTTTCTTCTAATTTCTAGCTACAGGTATTCCACTGAACAGCTCAAACCCTTTAGGACTCATCATCTGTTGGCTCTCTGTGTAATAACAGCTGATCTGTCAAAACCGGAGTAGCAACCTCGGGCGGTCAAACATGCTCATATAGCGTTTGAGCGATGAGGATGACATTCCGCTATATTTTGTAAAAGGACGCCTTCTTTCGATCCAGCATAAAATAATGGAACTGGGCATTACCATAGAGGAAGAGGACGTGAATATCGTTCTATATCACGAACGACGAGGTTATAGTGAACGGTGTTTTTCATCCAAACACATCTTCCTTCGGTGGCGACATTGACATTGTGTGAAATTCATTGACGTTGTGTGGAATGGACACTGTCATCTCTTGAGCAGAAGAAAACAGATTGTCATAAGAGACAATTTTGGCTGCTAAAGTTGCGTGGAAATATCCTTGAGAAAATCGACAATTCACAGAATACTGATACTTAAACTAAGACATTCCTTGGAGATCCAGCTGTGAGCGGTTGGGACACGACCCCAGATAATCTTGTCCAGAGAATGTGTCAAGAACAGGACACCAAGGACGCTGTAAACACGGCGGCCCCTAGATTGTCGTAGAGCTCCAGGATAAATGGTGAGACGACCAGCGACAAGTCAGAGGGACCCACTAACTACTAAAGTCCTATGTAGTTAGACATAACCCTAGCAAAGTAAAAAAACAAACTAATATCAAATAAGTTACTAGTTTTGTTATCTCAGATATCATTTTAAACTCACCTGTTATCGCATAACAAATTTAGTTCTCTACGTTGACAAATTTTGTTATCTTCTGTTATCAATTTAAATAACGATTTTTGACGGACGTTACTGAATTCTACCAGCATGCTGACGAATGCTGAATATTACCAGCATGTGATATGTATGATATTGAGCTTCTCACCAGAAGCACTACTTCAAATATTAGTTTATGAATTTGATATCTTGTTGATAACATAATTTGAAACTATCTCAAGAAATTTGGTAATGTAACAACATTTGTTATCCAACGAATATAATTTTGTTATCACTTTTGTTATTTTGGCTGTTTATTCAGCCAAAATGATAAGATATTTAGTGATCAAACACTGATAATATGATAGTAGAACCGTAATGCCGAAAGGTGGTTTCAGGATGGGAGGAATTGCTACGTAGGTCGTGCATAGTTCCATACTTCAAACAAGGTTTAAACAGTTTTGTAGCCGCTGATGTCGGTGGTCAGGTGGGTCCTCCCAACTCTCATAGAAACCTTCTATTTTCCATACAAACGGGTCCCGGCACTGAGACCATTCGCTGCTCCAGGCGTTTCAAACTCATTTCGAGAGCTACTTTTTCTTGTTGGCTCCAAGGTTGGTGAACCCCTTCTACCGATGGAAGGCTCTTCAGGCTGACCGGCTGTTCCAGAAATTATTGTTCCGGGAGGGACTGTGTGTGCCTGGAAGCTATATGCAGAACCTGAAGTCAAAGAGAAACAAAAAATCGGCGTACCGTCCTAGGTTGCTACTACAATGCTATAATTACATCGAGAACCTCGCTTGAGACTAACATTGTTGGACATAAATGCACGAATGGACAAATTTGGTACGAATGGACCAATTTTGCGGACAAATATTAATGAAAATAAATAAATGTATATAAACAAATTTTAAATTTGAAAAAGGTCAATTCAAATGTTTCTTATTTGGTTGTGTAGCCACAGGTAGCACGGATAGTCGATTTTCTTACGTTTGACGTAAGCATACTACCACCATCTGTTCAGCACCCATCATAGTGCGACAGAAAGCGCAGGTGTGTTAGTGACGATGATTTGTAAATTTTGCTTTACAAATCATCGTCACAAACAATGTGTTATGTCTATTTGGACAAAGGGGACAAACGATTTTACATAGATAGAAAAAGGGAGTAAGATATCT
>JASCZW010015167.1:0-21159 GCA_034211315.2 Aedes japonicus | reverse complement strand
CAATAATTGAAGTACACGCTTTAAATCTGGCTAGGTACATTACGGTGTGCCTATTTATTTTCATGAAGAGGAGATTCCTACCATTTGGAAAGATGTTAGCTTCCAAGCTGACCAACTGTAACATGATATTTTTATCATTAAAAAGGTCTATGTCTCTTGAAAAGTAGTTTACTAGGTCAAGAATTTCACATTGGTGGCTATTGGTTTCGAATCTGTCCACCACGCGGCGCTAGTGTGCTTGAACATTTTGGTAAATGCAGGATCCGTCGCAAATACCCTGGGCACTGGCAACACCTTGAAGTAGTTTAACTTCACCTACCAGGTCTCAGGGCTGGTCTGGTTCTTTACCATTTCGGAAAGAAGCACACAAGTGTTGCCAGATCAGTGAAAATGCAGCCCAAAAGTGCTTCTGATAATCCTCTAGTACTTCTTACCGATAAATCACTATAGTTCTGAGATAGTGATCAATGGTCAAGTACAGTATTTGCAAATATTAGAAATGCTGCATTTGATCATATAGAACCAATTGAAATAGCCTAAATAGTTTAAAATCAAATCAAAAGAAACCAGCACACTTTTGGATAGCATTACCAGATATGGGAACTGTTCCATTATTCATCTCATGATCCATTATTTATTTTAATCGGAAATGTAGGTTTGATGTATCAATTAATTGATTCCGTTTGTGGCTTGTTTTCAACAACAATTAAAAATAACTAAAATCAACAATGAATAAAAAGTACGAAATCAGAAATGAGATGAAAATGGGAATGGTAACCCTAGATGCTATACTTTTATCGAAATCTTTCAGCGTGAAGCGATTTTGCTTATTTAATTTTAGGAACATTCTAGTTTTGAAGACAATGGATTCCGATTAAATATTGTTCGCGGCGTGCGTGATCGAGTGAGCACTGAAAAAAAAAACCAGAAATCTCTCAGCGGAAGATACGAAAAAAGATACTAAAAGTGGAACAAAAGGAGCAGGATCAGCAAGGAAACATCAAACATTACTGGTGAGATCTAAACAATTATAAATAAATAAATACGAAATACATACTACTAAATACGTGCCATGGTCGTAACAGAACATGTTGCGATAATGGAAGTGTAAATTTAGTACGAATATCCAATTGATACAAGTATTGTGGAATGGACGTGAGTGATCAGGCATTCTGAAATGGGTCACTGGATCTCAACAGAGCTATCACCTTTCAACACCCGGGCTTAAAATGTTTACAGTTTGTGATTATAGTAAAGCATGATAGCTGCAGACATTTTTCTTCCATTAAAGCCCTGCCGAACAGTGGGAGTTGGATTGTATATACACACACATGCAGAATCCGTCGCAAATACAAGGCTTCACACTTCAGCAAGGCTGTTCAGTAGGTCAAGGCGTTTTGATTTGTGACCAAAAGTTCAGGATATTATTTTGTCGTCAAAAATGTTGTTCAAAATCTTTAGATTGATGACCAGCCGGTAGATTTTTTTTCGCTACGTAGCGCTAGTATGTGACGGAATTACCAGAATTTGCTATTTCTTAGGATCCTGACTATATACAGAGACTATTTTTGTTTGTTTGTTTACGATTTTGTGCCATTTTGCACATAACACAGGATGTCAGCCCTTCACCGAAGATCAAAGTAAGCACCAGCAATGGGTGGACGTGTTTTCTCTTTTCGCTGTCATTTTTTTCCGTTGGTTTCTGCCTAGGACAGGACCTGACAGCTCAGAGAGAGATGACCTCTTATAAATTTATGATTGCTATGATACGGGGGTCGCTCCAATGTTGCCAGATATGTTTACACAGTAATCCCATTGAAAATAAAGTAATTATAAAACTTTCCTTGTCGTTCTGGGAAAAGAAGCTGCATCAAACTAAACGTTAATTGATAAGGTTTCATTGAATTTCATTGATACTTATGCTGCAAATTCTGCTGTGGGTAGAAAGGCTCAGTATAAGAGCTGCAACCCGGTAACAACTTGACAGCTCCAGAGTAAAGTCAATGTACCCCGATAATTTTGGTTCACTGGTTCTGTCAAATCAAATGAAACCTAGAACAAATTATGAATTCAACGTATTTCGTACATCGACTGTTATTTTCAAAGCTGTGGAGCACATATTCGTACTTGATGAATATAATGCTGACGATATGTTGTTGCTTTTCCTTAATGTTCTATGGTGGATATTTTTACCCTGTTCACAGAGAATATATTGGAGCATTGACACACTCGTGAAGCCAAATATTGAATAATTTAAAACCCGTAATATTGCAGATTGCAGGCGAACGTCAAAAAACATGAAATGTGAAAGAAACTGTTGGGGAACGCCAAAAGATATTGCATCCAGTGTTGCAATATTTTTTACTTATTATGAAGTAATATCAATACTTTTATTAATGCAGTATTTTCCATCTTCCAAAAATTTCATACATTCCATTCAATATTGGTAAAAGTTTTAGTAATTATTCGCAAATTTGGGAAAGTTCCACGAATATCGTGATGACAAACTGTATGTAATTTTTTTTAAATATATATTGTTTTAACTTTTTCCGAAAACTCGGCATCGCAGCATTATCACAAAAGCTGACAGTTCTGACAGCATCTGGTAAACAAACACAAAACCATCCAGTATAAGTTTTCCTGTTGCAAGGTTGGAACCTCCTCGTTACAATATTCAAACGATTACGGTTAGCTTTTACACTTTTTTCAATAATCTAATTGCAATAAATGTAAACTAAATTTATTTGCAGTTGTGCATTTCGAAATGGCAAACAACAGCTTTGAGCATCAAGCTGGTTCCGATGCAGGAATCGGAGAAAACTATAACACCAGTAATTTCGAGGATATGGAGTATTTGTATGAAGCGATAGATTCCGATGCTATATCATCAACAAACGATTTTTCAGCTGGCGAAATGGAAGAATATTTTCGATTTCTACATAGAGGCTCACGTACGTGAATTTAAGGCGCAAAAGAAGGATAAGCTCTTAAACATTCTTCACGTCCAAGCGAACGACAAGGGTCAATTCGAGCAACAGTTGTGGGGTATAGCTCGTTTCTCAGGCGAGAAATTTTGCATCATCGTGCCGAAGAAGGATGTGAAGAGCAAGTGGAATGGAGTCCCGTAACGAAACCCTCTTGGGAGGACAGAGAAAAGTTTTTCCTACTACAGCACAAACGGAGTATCGTGTGACTTTCGGATCTAAGTGATGACTTTTTACATAGTTTGAACGGGCTCACTGTCAAAATGTCCATCCTAGTTTATTCCAGACCAAATAAAATCACTATTGGGTTCATGTGCGGACTGTAACCGGGAAGAAAAACGAATATTATTCCCAATGACCGGAAATATCGCACCATATTAGAGTCGAAGAATGTTTTCCGTACAGCATCGCTAGTTCTGCTACTGGCTTTTGTAAAATGTAGTACCCATATAATCCATATAATTTCCAATGCATGTCGCCGTTAAACCTGGTCAACCAGAAGACTAATTCGGTTTGTTTGTTTCTCTGATATTGCCCTGAAAACAAATGGTAATATTTCTACTATAGATATTCCCCATTAAAAAAAAACTTACTTACAAAAGTATGCTAGCTGGAATGAAATAAATTCTTGTGACGAAAACAGATGCTCAGTGGCTGAAACTCAAAAATATGTTAAAAACGATGTTTGCTTAAGATACTGCAGCACAACCAAAACAAATGACTAACATTGGCAGAATCGACACCGGAAACAAATTGTCAATTTGACAACAATGTTTGACATAAAATAGGTGACAGATCACTGCTAACATTTTACTTGCAAAGTGTCTGCAAGTTTTTTTGCAATTCGCGTTTCGGCAAAAATTTGCAATAATAAAAACACTCCGAAATTTTTAGCACTTGAAAAACATCCGGAAGCTAGCAAACCGCGAATAAAATAGCAGCCTACACGGTAATTTTTTTACCATATTTTTCTAAACGAAACTTTCATATTTTGCTTATTAATCTTTAAATAAACAGTTTGCTCATGTCCAATATTTGAAACAATAATGACGATTCCGATTAAAAATAGCCAGACAGTTATGATCATTTGCAGTTTTGGATATTACGATGTTAACCCTTACTTTAGCTTTAAACCTAGTATTGACGGAGCGGTAGAAAGTTGGAATTGACTGACTACCGAAGTTGGATTTTACTCGCTACCTGTACGTTAAACATAACGTCGGTAGTAGTGCGCTGTATAGC
Source organism: Aedes japonicus (assembly GCA_034211315.2). Classification (NCBI taxonomy): domain Eukaryota; kingdom Metazoa; phylum Arthropoda; class Insecta; order Diptera; family Culicidae; genus Aedes; species Aedes japonicus. The sequence goes on along the minus strand of JASCZW010015167.1, from coordinate 16,933 downwards.
GCAGCAGGTGCGCTATACAGCGCACTACTACCGACGTTATGTTTAACGTACAGGTAGCGAGTAAAATCCAACTTCGGTAGTCAGTCAATTCCAACTTTCTACCGAACGTACAATATGCAGTAAAGACTTGAAGTAATGTTTGCCATTTTTAAAGAAGTTATTTTGATAACTGCTTCATTATGGGTGAAACGTCAGTTTCTCTTGCGGAATAATCCAAAGGAATATTATTCCGCAAGGAAAAGTGACAGCACCAATAAGATTACCTAACGTTACAAAGTTTGTCCTCCTTTTCAGCTGCATACAAGGCAAGTAATTCGGAGAGTAAAAGCATTTCTTGACCATTACTTGTCCTATCCTAATGCACATTACTTTTGAGCTGCATACTAGCCTTTACTTAGATTCCTCCATACTTAATTAATATTTTATTTTTAATAAAAAAAACATATTTTACTTTTTATAAAAATGAACATTTCTAGGTTTTTTTATTTTTCATTAGCGCGAATCTGCAATTGAGAAACTCTCTTTGATTACTTTCTCTCCCATGCATATCCCATTCAGCGTTACGTTTTTCATTTAACTATTTGTAGAGTATAGGAGCCAGCACTGTTGGGTTTCTATCTGTACTAAAGAATCCCTCAAAAGTTTTATAATAGCGCTGTAATAAATGAAAGAGAGCGAGAGAGGAGAGAGCCTCTCATTGTTAGATTCACCCTTTTGAAAAAAAAAATCCTAGATTTGTTTCTCTATATGTGCCGAATTCTGTAAAATTAAATTCAGGGAAAATTTCAATAAAAAAAAGCAAAAGGAAAATTTAATGCTGTCAAAATAAGTCATGGTGTCTGTTTTTCAGCTATTTTACTCCAATCGTAATAAGTTCAGAACACAAATTCTCAAACCGACCTTACAGGAAATATTCTAAGTCCACGTAAACAATCTCCCCTGAACTGTCAAAACTACATTGATGACACCATCGTGCAATGATCTACTACTTTTCAATATGAGACACTCTGTAACCTTCAGAACAATGGAAGGCCAGCGCAACAATATCTCTCGTTTTTCTCTTGCAATCACACATGATGGATACGATTTTTTCATCCCTGTGTGCTTGAAACAGGAAGTTAAAAGTTTAAACTTCATCAGAAACATCAATGAATTATCGGCTTCGTAAAGGTAACGCAATTGAATCTAACAAACAAATAAACAAGCTAAAAAACATCAAGTTTTATGCTTGGTGCTGCAGACGTGCAGCGTGTAAATAAAAAATAATCTCTCTTCATTATTTCGTATACCCCTTCTCTCTTCGTTTCATTCTTTCTTTCTCTCTCTCTCTCTCTCTCTCTCTCTCTCTCTCTCTCTCTCTCTCTTTGTCTCTCTTTGTTTGACATTCTCTCAATTCCATTCTCAAGTAATGATGGTTTACATTTGATATAATTGAGAGCAAATGAATGGTAAGAAAGCCACATAAACATTACGCCTTATTAACAATTTGTTCTTGCGCTGTTTTGAACATCCACACAAAAGGAAACGAAAACACGTATTCCAAAGTTAAAAAGAGGTAGTATCAAGAATGGATGGCCCTTTTGTTTATGCACAGTAGAGCCATCTACAATTTGTAGATGGGTACGTGAAACTAAGCTCATCTGTCATGATGCTCAGGGGTTGAAGAGCTGTCACTTTTTTGAATATCAGTTTTGCTGGTTGATCAGCAATCTTGGTTTTACTGTTTGCATTGCTGAAATTACAGCACAAAAAATCAGCAAAAAGTTTGCTGTTTTCAACAATAAAAATTTGGTGTGAGTTGTCACAAACGAAAAAAGTGAAAAAAACAGTGACTACTAGCAACACCGCCAAACCAACAACAAACTGCCTGCGTGTAACATGATTCGACGGAGGCGGTAGAGGCGGTTGTCAAAGCGACCAATAAAAAACGGTCTTTTTTGACATGTAAATGGTCTTGTTTTTGCACTAACAGCTGGCAGGTCCTGTCCTAGGTTTCTGCAAAAGATTAGTGCACATAATAAGTGATGTAATCTGACTTATCAAAAAAAAAAGTCGCTGTGCGTCGTGTAGAACAGGATTGTGAAAAAATGCATTGTTTGAGGATGTCGTTGCGTATGCTGTAGTTTGTTTAGCTTTTGTGGTGTTACGCCACCCGGCGAAATACAATGCGGTAGCTAGCATTTGATAATGTTCTCCAAGTTCAAATGCACTGTTTCAGTCTCACCGGAATTATTCACGCCTGGACGAGCGGTCGTACGGCAGTTAGCCGGGAGTTTTGGGACCGTTTTCTGCCCCTTCTTTGCTTTTCCGTTCACATCCTTTGCAAGTATGGTCTCAAGTTAAAAATTTAGCAGAATCCATATGGAGAAGCTACGACAGTTTGAAAAGATTACCGGTACCGTAGGGAAGTGGAAGTGTGCGCGCATGTCGCCACCCGCTTGGAAGACTATCCGGATTTCATCGTCGAATGGAAGTGTTAGTGGTACTACCGGATCGAGTGGTTGCTGGCAGTTGGAGTTGAGCTTACAGCCAGTAGAGAAGTAGACGGTTCTGAGTGTCATTCAAAAGTGGACCATTTTCGGCCAGATGGATTAGCAGCCAGTAAGAAACATCGCCTGTAGTCATTCCGACATGACAAGCTCAAAAACTGATCAACTTCTGCGAGGATCGATATGACGTCCTGGAATTTGATGCTGATTGGTTGAGATCGTTTCTTTATATTATGAGTATCATAACGGTTCTCACTTCACCCTTTTATTTTGAACCTACATCAATTATAAATTAATCTTATTATGAATTATATATATGATCACTTTTACTAAATATGACCAGGGCATCTTCCGCTGGCTATTGGGTATTGTAGGTTTCCCAGGAACCCGGTTCAAGCTTTAGTTGGTGACGGTGGCTCAGGTCCTCCAATTTCCCCAAAAGCTTTGAGGATAACTTGTCTTGCCTCAAAAGTTCTCCTTGTAATTGTATTAGTCTCCATAACAAAAAGGGCACCATTGCAGAGCATATGATTGATCAAATTATTCGCAGTTCTACTCGCCCAACGCCCCCGGTTGAGTGAGGGAAAGAGAATGACACGCACAACGTTCTTCACTGACGGATATTTGATAGAGAAGTCAGCAGGCTTTGGTATAAATATTTAATGAAATTTATAGAGCCAATCGTAAACTTCAAGCTCCCTGTTCCGTATATGTCGCTGAATTAGCGGTAATACACTTTACGCTAGAAATTACTGCCTCACTTACACCGGATCAGTACTTCATTTTCACGGATAGTCTCAGTTTGTAGAAGTTATTCGCTCCTTGAGGCCGGTAAAGAACTCCTCGTATTTTCCTCGTTAAGACAGGAGCTTTTACGTGCTTTATCCAAATCCAATTTTTTTTATCTATGTTTGGGTGTTATTTTTTCTTTCTCAAAAATGTTCAGGTCAAAAGAAAACCAAAAGTCCCTCTCGTTCTCTCTCTCTTTCTCTCTTTTTTTCTCTCTTTCTATCCCTTTCAAACAATCATAACAACCTTCTTCAGCACTTAAAACCCCTCTATACATACTCTCTCGTCGTTCGGATCTGTAGTTTTCAAGCTAATTACGGTTAGACAGACAGACAAACTGAGACACACAAATTCATTGCTTTATATACAGTCTACCTTATCCCGGTGCAAGCGTTGCTACGCCTCCGACTGATTTTTTTTAAATGGGATGCTTTTCACTTTGAAGGGGTTCCTACTTCTATCAGAACATTATTCTTAACCAAACAATACACGAAAACCCTCAAAAATCCCTGCATACATATTTTCACTCCGATCGGTCGGACAGACATCCCGCGTTCAATAACCCCCAAATGTGGTTTCATTTACTTGAATGGTTCTCAAGTTATGCAAAAAAATTCGTTTCATTTGTATGAGCGCCCCTTGCCCTTTTTTCAGAGGGCAGAGGGGCCTCAAACCACCATAGAAACAATTCTCTCCTTCAAAAAACATCGTCTGTCAAAATTGGTTCCATTTACTTAATAAGTTCTCGAGTTATGCAAAAATTTGCGTTTCATTTTATGGGAGCCCCCCCTGCTTCAGAGGACAGAGGGGTCTTAAACCACCATAGGAATATGTCTCTCCTTTAGAAACATCCACATGCCAAATTTGATTCTATTTGCTTTATTAGTTCTCGAGTTATGCAAAAAATTGTGTTTTATATGTTTAAACCCCCACCCCCCCCCCCTCAGAAGGCGGAAGAGTCTCAAATCACCATAGAAACATTTCTCTCCTTCAAAAACCTCCATATGCCAAATTTGGTTTCATTTGCTTGATTAGTTCTCAAGTTATACAGAATATTGTTTTCCATTTGTATGGGAGCCCCCTTTTAAGGGGATGGATCTGAAACCACCATAGAAACCTTTCTTGCCTTGAAAACCTCACACATGCTAAATTAGGTTTCTTTTGCTTGATTAGTTCTCGAGTTATGCATAAATTTGTGTTTCATTTGTATAGGAGCCCAAATTCTTCCCATTCTGAGCGTGGAGGGGTCTCAAAACAACTCTTGTTCAAAAACCTCAACATACTAAATTCGATTCTTTTTTCTTAGTTAGTTCTCGATTTATGCAGAAACTTGTGTTTCATTTTCGTGGGAGCCCCCGTTAGAAATGGGAGGGGTCTCAAGTCACCTTAGAAACATTTTTACGTTCATAAACCTCCACCTGATAAATATAATTCCATTTACTTGATTAGTTCTCGAGTTATGCAGAAACTTGTGTATGAGAGCCCCGAATGGAGAGGGGTCTCAAACTACCATTGAAACATTTTTTGCTTTCAAAAACTTCCTCTTGTCAAATTTGGTTACGTTAGGCAGCTTTGAATGTTTCAATGGCCGACTATGAAGGGCAAGCTCCGGAGAACAGGGAAGGTATTCAAACGACGAGGATTTGAACAAAGAGTGGATGGAAGTGTGTAAGAAAGATGGCGCAAGTGTTGCACAGGATATGATGGATAGCGTTAAGTCCAAGGTGCGGGCATGTAGCTTAGTAGAGGAGGTTGAAAAAAACAAACTTTGCAGAAACATTACTTATATGTGTTTCCTGAAAGTTTCAAAAGTATCCGACTTAAAATGAATTATTGGTTATCATTTTTGTCTGTTGCCTTTTCCAGTACAATCTTTAATAACAAATAGATTGTAAGCAAGTCATTGCAGAAACACATGAACATGATCGCATCAAGCGCTGGTCGAAGACGGTTCAGTTTTGGATTGCTGTCATTTGTTTTTCTGTTCTTTGGACTCCGTGATAATTCATTTCTATTATGTTTATTTTGTGAAAACTGTGCGAGAAATATCAAAGAATAGGCCAATATTTGAGTGCGACTTTGGAAAAGACAGCAAGTAAAGCAATGTTCTACGACTAACTGATGTCCAAAGGAAGAGAGATTTTGATGATTTGACGTTCAGAACCCGATCATCCGGACCGAGGAGCCGTTTAGAAAAGTACTTTTATTTTATTTATGTATTAGGGGGCAAGGTGCCACGTCACCAATCTACGTTCAAAAATTCAAACCTTACATAATACACCGTGGCCAATATATTCTCATACACTTTTTCCTTGCATTGGTGTCGTGCAACTACTCAACATGCTTCACGTATGTATTGCACGGACTGCACGAGTTGTTAAAGTGGTCAGGGAACGGATTAGACGAAAACCACAGCGCTCTGTACGTAAAATAGCCGCAGATCTGAATGTTTCGAGATCGTCGATGCACAATAAACTGACCTCGGATTCCAAGCTTTCAATAAAAATAAGGTTCACGGAGTTTCGGAACCTTCCAAGCAGAAACGACTCGAATGAGCAAGTCTGCTTTTGTCGCGGCACGGTGGGGAAAAATTTAACTTGTGACGTCACAAGAAGCAGAAGAAGTTTGCCGTTGAAGAATTGCACCGAGAAACCTTGACTCACCACTAGTCGACTACTTTCAATCACCGTTGGAACGACACTCGTGACTCGCGCGCCGGCGTGTATTTCGGGGTATAGACGTCCCTTGGGAATGTGGAGTGACGCCGTTTGTTGTGTCTCGGCTACGCCACGCGACTTATTGACTGTCGATTCCACGTTCACAAGGTGCGAAAATGGTGGTGACGGGTAGGAAAAATTGACTGGCGTCTTCGATGCGTTGTGGGAACTCCTCGGATCGAGCTACGACCAGGTTCCCGGTCTCAGACCGAATTCTGGGTTGGCACCAGACTTAGCGCTCACGTTGTTTGGGCTCCACTGTCCTACACAACGCGGATGGTTTAACTAAATTTCGTTCATAGTCTAATAATAGTGAGGCTTACCTAAATTCACAATTAAAGGTAATTTAGTTCAAACAGTTTCTCTAACTGGAAGCTATTTACCCTCGAAAAAATCAAAAGCTAGGAAATCAACTAAATATTAAAATTTGAATCCACATAAACGACCGAAAACTCACTTCAAATTTAATATATTTAAATTTCACAGTAAAAAAATACTTCAATTATTCACTCCGACAATTTTTCGACTACTCGAATCAAAGCACTCCACAATAATAAGATAACCGACGCGCATGAGATTGGTTTCAACACAATTTTTGCGACGCAATTTCCACTGATTGGTCGATTAAAGAGAGTAAGTTCAAATCAATAAACACAATGCCTATCGATAATTTCTATAGTACAAATCTGGTTGGTTCTCTACTACAATTTATAAATGTAGTGCGCAATAACTTTAAATTCGCATCGGCATTCTTAATAACTAGGTGGAGCTAGGGTTACCATATTGTACCGGACTGAAAAGAGTACATTTATGAATTTACGTAAAAGAAGTACAAAAGAGTACACAATTTCTTTGGATAATAATAAAACAAAATTTTGCTTAGTCAAACACTCTTTTTTTATTTGGATCAAGTTTCGTTCATAAAAAATACATAAAAATAGCACAAAGCTTTCACTTCTTGTACTTATCACTGCTTCGGACAATATCCAACAATTGTTTGTCGTTTTCAATCATCACGTGAACGCAATCTAGTCGATAGTTGAATTTCACCATAATCAAAGATTCAACCGATTTGGGCAGCAAACGGTTGCGATCATCTGACCAAAAGTTGTTCATGAAGCTGAATAAACGCTCAACGTTGGCGTTTTGACTGGGAATCGCGAAAAAGTACTGAGCAATCTTGAGAAGTTCCGAGCAGGCACTAGGAACAACACTTTGGAAAAACTTGGTCCATTTATGAACTGCATGCAGCTTCCGAAAATCCTCGCCATCACCGTTGGATTCCAAGAACGAAGACAGATTGGACACTTGGTCGAATAGCAAGCTTTCGTTAACCTTGACTCCTTTCTCATCCAAATACTCCACACATCCGGCGACGTCATCCCATTTCGGCAATTTATCCAGCGTCATCCATTGGAAAACTTTCAGGTCATCGTAGTGTCTAGTCCATTTATCAAGATACACGAGGCAATTTTTGCAAACTTCCACAAACGAATTTTTCATCGTCTCTGCAACATTCGAATTGAGGCTGTCTCGCAGAATCTTCTTAACTCGCAGAGGAATTTTTTTTGAGTTTTTCCGATAATTGCTTGCGTACGTTCTCAATCACAGAAATAGCTTCGATCAAGCTGTAGTCTGCTACTTCAATGCTTTGAATGTTGCTTTGAAACATAGACATAAGGGAATGCACAAACCACAAGTATGCTTCATTGATTTCTTCCTTGAAAAAATCCTCCAGGAGCTTGGGTGGATTATCAATCGAGTTGAAATGACTTTTGAGGGCCGCATAAAGATGAATAATCCTTTCAACCGTAGGCATAAGAGAAAGCCATCTTGTTTTTGAGTGCTTCAGAACCTTTTTGTACTCAGGGTCAACGCAAGAGCAGAATTTTTTCAACTCTTCTGTACGGACTGTGTATATCGAGAAATAACCGTATATTTTCAGAACGAAAGCCTCAATATCCACATCTAAGCGATCAAATCCATGGTGAGCAGTATTATGCAACAAATGGGCAAGACAACCCACCCCCACTAGATCACATTGGGTTGCTTGTTTCATGTGATAATAAACGCTATCCTGCACGGTTAATACCACCGAAATTTGTGGAACTGTTATCACCGCTGAATGCAATGCATTTTTCAAGCAACTCATGTTTCTTAAGACTTTCGGTCAACAGTTCAGAAATACGTACCGCCGTTTCGTTTTTCATGGATTCAAAAGATAGAACCACTTGCTGTATCCCCTTTGCTGCATGGAAATACTGAACGAGCACAGGAAACATCTTCGTTGATCCATGGTGGCTGCCATCCAATGAATATCCAATTCACGTATCTCATCCAGGCACATTTTGACGGAGTGAGGCGCTAAGACTTCGTTACGAAAGCCTCGGTCTTCGTCCTTGCACATCATCAACTTAGCTGCAACCTCCGAAGCTGGGAAAACCTTTTTGTACGGCTTGTTTCCCACAGTCACAGCTAATGAAGCTGTAATTGTGTTGCACCGCATGGAAAGCCATTGTAGCCTGAGCAGCAAGTGCGCACCCAAGTGCGCAGGGAAAATTTTCTGCTGTTTAAAGGGGTACTTGCTGCTCGAAGGCTACAATGGCTTTCCATGCGGTGCAACACAATTACAGCTGTTAGCTGTGATGTGGAGAGCAAGCCGTACAAACAGCTTCGAGGATTTTTGTAAATTATGATGTGTAAGGACGAGACCGAAGACTTCATGGCTGAAATGCTTAGCTCACTCCGTCAAGATAATCCTCGTTGGAATGTCGTTGGATATTCATTGGATGTAATACCGTAGTCGGCAGAGATATTTCACTATTAACCATTCAATATTTTCCATGCAGCAAAGTACGCTTTGAGAATGATTCTATCTTTTGAATCCATGAAGGAAGCAAATATACATATTTCTAATTTATTGACAAAGTCTTTAAACATGAGTTGCTTGAAAAATGCATTACCTAACTGTGACAACAGTTCCACAAATTTCAGTATAATCGTGCGGAATAATATATTATCACATGAAACAAACGGCCAATGACCAGTGAAATTATCTGCCCATTTGAAAATTATAATACTATGCCGTAGTTGTCCTTAGATATGGATATTAGTACTCGTTCTGAAAATATACGGTTATTTCTCGATATACACAGTCCGTACAGAAAGTTGAAAATTCTGTAACGCGACACAATTACAAGCAGAAACAAGTTAACTATGCTGTAACACACGTTGAAAGATTATTCATCTTATGCGGCCCTCAAAATCATTTCAACTCGATGAAATGGCTGAAACTCGGAAGTTTTCAGGGAAAGAGAATCAATGAGTATATGCACTGTAATTTATGCATTCCCTTAATATCTATGATTTCAAGCAACATTCAAAGCATTAATGGCAGACTACAGCTTGATCGAAGCTAACAACGGTGAGAACGACCCTCTTAAACAGTATCGACAAAAAGAACTATACCCACGGATAAGCTATATGAACAATTCGAAGATATTCTTCGTGAACGATGAAAATGCGTTGTGAAGTTTGCAAGGAAACCCTCGTATATCTTGATAGATGGACTAGACACTACGATGACCTGAGATTTTCCAGTAGATGACTGAATAAATTGCCAAAATGGATATGACATCATCAAAAAAGTCAGGTTAACGAAAACTATTCGACAAGTCTCAATCTATCTTCGTTAACAGAATCCAGCGGTAACATCGGAAGCTACATGCAGTTCATCGTCGGATGATTTTTCAATTATTCATTCTGATGCCTGCTCAGAACTAACAAAGGTACTCGATACTTTCGCGATTCTGATCAAACGCCAGCGTATGACATTTGTCAGCACAAATGGGCTGCTTTGTCAGATGATCTGGCCGTTTGCTGTAAATCAGTTGAATCTAATTATGAAGTGAATTCAACTATCGAAACTAGATACGTTCGCAGCATGATGATTGAAAACTGACATTGGATATTGTCCGAGCGATGATAAAGTACGAAATTGAGAAGCTGTATATATATATTTATGGGCGAAACGTCAGGCAAAGTGTTTGAGCTGCAAGGAAAATTTTATTTTCTTCAATGTATCATGCTCTGCCTTTTTGAAGTCACTCGTCTTCTTTTCAGTCGATACAATATGGCAACCTAGCTCACTGTAAGAGTCTTGACCTGAAATTTAAAGTTATTGCGCACCGACTATAAATTGTAGTAGAGAATGACCAGATTTGCTGCTATAGAGAATTAATCGATAGGCATTGTGTTTGTGATTTGAACTTACTCTCTTTTGTCGTTAAATCAGTAGGTAAGTCGCTATGTGACAATTTGGCTCAATCATCTTGTCAATTATGTATTGACTAATGGAGTGCACGATTCAGTATCGAAAGACAATCATGATGAATGAGTATTTTACTGTGAAATTCAAATATATTGAATTTGAGTGGACCTCGTCGTTTATGTGGATATGTGCAATATTTGGTGATTTCCTAGCTTTGTCTCGAGGGCAAGCCTAACCAGTTAGAAACTGTTTGAACTAGGTACCTTCAACAATTTAGGTAAACTCTGTGTAGGCTTATGAGCAGGAACTAGTTAAAACCATCGTGTGTGGGAACAGTAGACCCAACAGCTGTGGGGCAAGTCTGGTGTAACCAAATTCGATGCAGACAGGAACACCCGTGGCTCGTCAGGAATTCCCGCAACACATCGAGCATGATCAATTTTCCTACCCATCTCCTTGCCTTGGTATGAACGTGGAATCGATTTGTCAACAAGTCGCGTGGCGCTGAAACAAACGGCGTCACTCCATTCCCAGGTTGTCACACTTCTGAGTACACGCCGTATCTGAATATCTTCCCAGCGTGATTAGTAGTCGACTGTGGTGAGTCAGACTGCTCGTGCCTCTGGCTCTTCGGCGGCAATCCTCTTCTGCTGCTGTGGCGTCTGAGACCGACCACACCTACCTGCGAGTCGTTTCTGCTGGAGGTTCGAGCTCCGTAATTACTATTTTATTGAAACTGAATCGAATCGTTTATTGGCCATCGACGATATCTCGAAACATTCAGTCTTGTACCGGAACGCTGTGAATTTCGTCTAATCCATTCCCTGACACTAACAGCTCGTACGTCCGTACTGGCTCCCGGCCCTGTTGAAATGGGCCCTTTGTCCTATGCAGGAAAGTGAAATTCTCTTGACGCAATAAATATTATATGGGATTTGAGTGTCTTTGGGCGTAAATTGTATGACGTGGCATACCTCCTATGTAGAGTAAAATAAAGTACTTTCTAAACTGGCTCCTCGTCAGGTCTGAACGTCCAGATCATCAGATATATAATGCTGGACATCAGTAATCGTAGAACATTGCTGCTGTCTTTTCAGAGTCATCATAAATATTGACACCATTCTTTGATATTTCTCCTTTTGAGATTTCTGAAAATAAACATGAATAAGTGAATTATCACGGAGTCAGAACAGAAAGACAGATGACAATCTGACTGAGCCATTATTGGCGCTGATACACGATAAATATTCATGTGTTTTCTGCAGTAACTGCTACAATCTATTTGTTATTAAGATTGTAGCACAGAGAACGGCAATTTAGAAATGTGCAATAATAATTCATTTTGATCGGATACTGAAACAGGAAACCTGTATCTAAATGATGTTTCTGCAAAGTTTGTTTTCAACCTCCTCTGCTAAACCCCATGCTTGCCTTCTTTAACGCTATCCATCATATCACATGCGGCACTTGCGCCATCTTTCTTGCACTTCCATCCGCTCTTTGTTCAGATCCTCGTCGTTTGAACTCTTTTTCATTCTCCAGGCAGGTTTGGTATAAACGTCATTTTCAGGAAGAATTATTTCTATGTGATTTTAGTTCCCTCCTCTGAAAAAGAACGAAAACTCTTCGTCGTGAAATTTTGCGCCAACTGAAGGGCATTCAAGTAAATGAAACCACATTTGAGTTGTCGCGGAATCTCCTACGTCAGTGAAAATATGTAAAGTCAAAGTTTTAAATGTATTGACATGTTCTGATAAATCAGGAACCTTCGAAAGTGAAAGCATCCATTTAAAAAATCAGTCGAAATATCAACATATGAACTATATAAAAACGTAATTTGTATGTCTGTTTATATCTGTCTAGCTCTGATCTGAAATGTAATATAGAGGAGTTTTAGTGCTGAAAGAAGATTGTATATTTGAGATGAAAGAGGAGAAAGAAGGAAGAGGAGAACTCTTTTGACCTGGTATTTTGAAAAAATAACGCCCAAACATAGATAAAATTGGATTTGAATGAAGCACGTAAAAGCTCCCTGTCTTAACGAGAAAATGAGAGTTCTTTACCGGCCTCAGGCAAATCTGCAAGCTGGTATCCGTGAAGTACTGTCAGTAAATGGTAATTTCTAGCGTAAAATGTATTGCCCTTAATTCAGCATCATATTTTATAAGAATTTCATTGAAATATTTATGCCACTGCTGACTTCTATCAGAGTAACCCGTCAGTGAAGAACGTTATTGCGTGTCATTCTCTTTTCCTCGCTCAGCCGGGAGCCAAGGCTGAATGTGATCAATCATAACCTGCAATGGTGCCCGCTGTTGAAGACAATGCAATTGCAAGGAGGCAGGCAAGACAATTATACCAGGCACCGGAAGTCCTGACCCGTCACCAACTAAACTGGAGCCAGGTTCTGAGCCTGCAATACCCAGCCAGCCAGCGGAAGATACCCTAGTCGCTATTTAGTAAAGTGATCGCCTATATAATTCATGTAAGATCAATTTATCAGGTAATCTTGATTCAAAATGAAAGGGTAGTAATTATTATGATACTCGTAATATGAGAGACGATCTCAGCCAATCAGCATCAGATTCCCGGAACGCGTCATATCGTCACCATCAGAAGTTGATATTTTGAAATGACACTCAGAAGGCAAATGCCAGCTACTACACTGGCTGTAGCTCAGCTCCAACCTCGTAACCCTCGATCCCGGTAATAACGCCCGTTTCGTCTTCAGGCGGGTAGCGCTGCGCGCCATATACGGCAAACAATCTTTCAACTGTCGTAACTTCTCCATATGAATTCTGCTAAATTTTTAGCGAACCATACTTGCAAGGATAATGAACAAAGTAAAGAAGAGGCAGAAAACAGTCCCAGAACTCCGGCTTCTTGCCGTACGACGCCGCTCGTCAGACGTGAATGAACTTCGGTGAACTGGTATGCATTTGAGCTTGGAAGAACGATATCAAATGCCCCAACTACCGCATTGTATTTCATAGTGGCGCTAACACCCTGAAAACTAAGCAAACTGGCACATACACTGGCGACTACGCGAAATAAACCAATGCATTTTCTGTCTATTCTGACGCGCAGCGACTTTTTTATTGGAATTCAGGTTGCGTCGCCTTATTATGTGCGCTGTCTTTGCGGGAAGCCTAGGGCCAGGACTGCCAGCTGTTAGTGAAACAAGGCCATTTATCAAAAAGAGACCGTTTTGATGGATTCGCTTTGACAACTACGCCTCTACGCCTCCGTCGAACCATGTTACTTAATTTTGGATTTGATGTTAGTTTGGCAGTGTTGCTAGTAGTCGCTTTGTTTTCACTTTTTCGTTGTGACAGCTCCTGCACCAAATTTTATTGCTGGAAGGCAACAGGCTTGCTGATTTTTGTGCTGTATTCAATGCAAACAGCAAAACCAAGATTGCTGATTAAATGACGGAACTGATCTGGGGGAAGTAGGGCTGATAGCTGTGACAAATCCTGACGGATGAGCTTAGTTTCGCATCTACAAATTGTAGATAGCTCTACTGTCATAGAGCAAAGGTGCATCCATTCTTGATACCTCTTTTTAACTTTGGAATACGTATTTTCATTTTTGTAATGAATTGATCGAGATACAGGTGTTAATAGGCGTAATATTTATGTAACTTTCTTACCATTCATTGCTCTCAATTATATCAAATGTAAACCATCATTGAAATAAATTGAAGATGTCAACAAAGAAGACAAAAGAAGAAGAAGAAGAGAGAAGAGAGAGAAGAGAAGAAGAAGAATGAAACGAAGAAGAAAGTATAACAAATAATGAAGAGAATTAAACCTATTTACACGCTGCACATCTCACTTGGCACCAAACATAAACTTGATATTTCAACATTTATTTATTTATTAGATTCAATTGCATTACCTTGCAAGCCAAATGAATTCCCATTGATATTTCTAATGAAGTTCATTTAACTTCTATTTCAAGCACACGGGATGAAAAAAAATCGTATCCATCAATATTGTGCAGAGAAGGCGAGTGTGTTTGCTGACTTGTTAGACTGCTGGTTATCTCATATTGAAAGTATAGATCATTACTTTGATAATTGTCATCAATGTAGTTTGACAGTTCAGAAATTATTTACGTAGACTTAGAGCTTCAGCGTTTTAATTTGTGTTCTGAGCATTAGATAAGATAGCTGAAAGAACAGATGCCATGACTATTTGACAGCATTAAATTTTCCTTTGCTTTTTTGTGAAATTTTCCTGAATTTAATTTGCAGAATTCGGCACTGTAACAGAGCAAATCTGATTTTTCAGAAAGTGAATCTAACGTAGGAAGGCTCTCTCGCTCTCTTTCATTGTTACAGCCGCTGTATAAAACTTTGAGGATTCTTAATTGCAGATAGAGGCAGCAGTAACTGGCTCTACTCTGCAGATAGTTAGATGAAAGGCAGCAACCTTAGTAGGATATGCATGGAGAAGTAATCAGGAAGTTTCTCAGTGCAGATTCCTCATGATAATAAAAGGCTTCTAGAGTATGTTCATTTTATAAGTAAGTGTTTTTATTAAAAGATAAGATATTAATTAAAGTAATGGAGGAATCTAAGTAAGGCATCAAACTCAACGTAATGTGCATTGGGAACAAGGACGAAGCCAATGGTCGGAAATGCTTTACTTCTCAATTACGCGCTAATACAGCTGAAAGAGGATTATAGGCTTTGCAACATTGATAATCTTATTAGTGCTGTCACGCAAGGGACAATGTTCTTTGGATATTCACCGAAAACTGACGTTTCTGTAATGAAGCAGTTATCAAAATAACTTCTTTAAAAATGGCAAACATTGCTTCAAATTTACTGCATATTACGTTCAGTAGTTCGTTATTTATTGCAAGTTGGATTTTACTCTTCTATGGCGTTAAACATGGCATCGATAGTAGTGGCTGTATAGCGCAGCAGGTGCGCTATACGGCGCGCCTGCACCGACGTTATGTTTGGCATTTACAGGTAGCAGGCAAAATCAACATTAATCAATTAACTCTACCGCTCCGTCAATGCTAGGTTTAGAAAATAAAGTAGAGTTAACATCGTAAATATCAAAACCGTGTGCTGTCTGGCTATTTTTAATCGGAATCATCATTAATATTCAGATATTGGACATGAGCAAACTGTTTATTTAAGTTAATAAAGCAAGTATGAGGACTCGTTTAGAAAAATATGGTAAAATTACCGTGTATTTATTCATGGTTCTTCAACTCCGGATGTTTTCAAGTGCTAAAAATAATCAGTGTTGTACAGAATTTTTGCCGAAATTTGTGATACATTTAGTACGAAATAAATGTCAGCGGTGATCTGTATTTATGTCGAACATTGTTGTCAGGTCAATTTGTTTCCGCGTGTCATTCTGCCAGTAGTCGTTTGTTTTGGTTGTGGCTGCGATATCTTTGAGGCAGGCAATCGTTTTAACATATTTACGAGTTTCAACCACTGAGCATCTGTTTCGTCTGGAATTTATTTCATTCAGCTAGCTATCTTTTAATGAAATCAAGTTTTTAATGGGGAATATCTATGAAATATTACCGACATTTTCAGGTGTATCCAGAGAACAAACCAAACCACAATTAATCTTCTGGTGACGCCAGATTTAACGGCGACATGCATTCAAATTCTGGATTATATAGTACTACATTTTACAAAGTAGAACCCCAGCGTGCTATGCGAAAACATTCTTCGACAATATGTGCGATATTTCAGTCGTGGGAGTAATATTCGTTTTTCTTCGGTCTATCCGCATGAGCAATAGTGATTTTATTTGGTCACCCAGAGCTGAAACTAGGATGAACATTTGACAGTGAGGCCCGTTCAAACTATGTAAAGTCATCGCTAGATCGAAGTCACGCGATACTCCGTTTGTGCCTTGGTAGGAGAAACTTTATACTGTCCTCCCCGGAGAACACCGTACGGGATTTCCATTCCGCGCTCTTCACGTATCGCTCTTCGGCACGATGATACAGATTTCTCTTGCGAAAACGAAGCAAACACAACCTATTTAACCGAATTGACCTTATCGTCGCGGACGTGAAAATATTTAAGAGCTTATCATGCTGTAAATGAGCCTCTATGTAGAATCGAAATGACAACCATTTTCATCAGCGAAAAATCGTGACAATGATATGTATCAGGTCTCCTTCATGAAGTATATCCTCGAATTACTATTCTATAATTTCCTCGATTCTGAACAAACGATAACCAGAGAAATATTGTTTGCCGACTCAGATACTGAAACTACTGAAGCAAATTTGGTTACATTTATTGCAATTGGAACATTGAAAAATGTAAAACAACCGTAATCATTTGAATTGTGACGAGAGTCCCAACACGGCAGAGCTGGATGGTTTGTGTTGTTTACCGAATGTAATGAAGGCTAATCGGCGCAGCTGATGATGCTGCGATGCCGAGTTTTCGAAGATTAAAACAATGCTATATTTAAAAATTGCATACATTCATCATCGCGATATTCGTGGAACTTTTGGGGCTATAGATTTTCCCAGATAATTACTGAGCTTTACCAGTATTGAATGGAATGTATGAAATTTTGGAAAATGAAGGCTGCGTGTCATGTGTGATGATACTTCATAATAAGTAAAAATGTACGGCGCGGATACAATATCTGGCGTTCAACAATAACTTG
>JASCZW010015166.1:0-21161 GCA_034211315.2 Aedes japonicus | reverse complement strand
TGGCGAGAACAGTGAAAGAACTTCAATCTATAAATTATTTGTACCACCTGTTCCATCCGAGCCTAAAAAAGTCGGCGGAATACGATCGTAAAAACATCGACAAGATTCTGGCACTTCTGGAAAAGGGAGAGACCATTGAGCGAAAGCCTGGTTCCGGCGACAGCTCAGGGCCAGAACCAACGAAACTAAGGGAAGGTCCATTAATTATGTCACGTGGTAGGGGGGAGGGGAGCTTTGGGAATACGTGACGATCCATACAAAAAAAATTGAAGGTCCATACAAAAAACGTGACAAGGGGGGAGGGGGTTATAAAAAGTCACTTTTGGCGTGACGTAATTAATGAACGTTCCCTAAGAATAACGTTCGTGAAGTCACAACGATCTTGTGCTAGTATTCCTAACGCATGGAAATTCCACGGGGTCACCGATAGCCCCCTGTCGATGCTGCGATGTTTGCGCGCTTCTTCCAATCAGTTTATTGCATAAATGCGCCACCTTTTTATCCAACTAGCTTCGACAACATACGGAAGTTCAATATGAACTTCCCCGTTTCTCGCTGGATGACGTCTAGAAAGCCTCGAACGACCTTGATGTTTCAAAAGGCCCTGGTGTAGATGTAATTTCTCTATCGTTTCTCAAGTTTCGCTTTTCCGATATGCAGCATATCTAATCGTACGAGAGAGAAAGGTTCCTTGGAATTTGGAAGACTATGTCAATTGTGCCGATCCATAAAGCAGAAAATCGGAACCTTGTTGAAAACTATCGTGGAATACCTACGACCTGTTACGCGGCAATATAGACTGTCCGTAACTTCTACGCGATGTTCCCCTTCACGTCCCACTACGGCTGTTGTACCAATCCACTCGACGCCTGCCTGCGAGCCTACAACGATACCAATGAGTATTTTAACTTTAACATTAGCGAAAACGTTTTTAAAAATAGGATTCCGATTCGTAGGTAGAGTTGTCTGTACGATTTTTAGTCGAAAATGAAGAACAAGAATAAATAAATAAATACAGTCACCGCCGTGCTTGATGATCTTTTTCATGTGTTTTGGAGAGAACTCGCTATTTCTTGAAGGTCGTAGTTACTGAAGAAAACGTCTACTCAGAGGACTGAGGAAAGCGTTAAAGCCTGTCACTTTTGGTATGGCGGTAGTGACGATTTTAACATTTTATGCTCGGTTTACAATGGATTTTGTGCGGAAGCGTAATATTTTGAATGGCTGCAGAAATATTTCTTTCATCTGCCAAAATAGTATAGTTTTGTTTGTTAAAGTAATTTAGTTCAACTTTTTATGTTGTATTGATTTGAAGTAGCCGAAGCAATTTGCGTAATGATAATTTCTCTGTTGCAAATAAAAATCAATGCAAAACTCAACCAACACATTTTTGTTGTTACAAACTGTATCGTGGTTAATTGTATGGTTCGGACATTTTTACAAAAATATGCGTTGTTCGAAGACTTTTGAAGCTAATTTCATGGTTAGCACTGCATAGTATTTTGAGATATTCAACTTGATGTCAAGTACAACTAAAGCCATGAATTCCTGTTCAGATAGCTCCAATTTTTCGGCAATTTTAATTTTTTAATCGCAAATTCCTCTGGATTTGTCGGTGGTGCATTTATTGAGCATCATAAAACCGTTTTGGTGTTTTTTTTAAGTGTGCAACTGTACCGAAGCCACCAAAACGATTTAACTTAATGAAGCAGTTCGAAGCTCGAGATTTATTGTATAAAAATACTTAACCCCAGCAACACACTTGTTGCAACTAAGTTGAAGCAACTTCATTGTGACTCAATTGGGCTACAATCAAGTTGTTGCAACCAAATATGATACTTTGTTGATGCTTGGGTAATGTTTACGGAAAGAATCCGTCAATTAAACCCATCGCAGGCACCCTTACCCTCGCTTCGACTCCGTTTAATTTCACCTTTTGTTTTCGTCGAGAAAAAACAAAACTTGAACACTCTAGATATTCGCTGATCCAATCAGTAATTAAGATAAAACTTTATAATGCCTGGCTAAAAAAATGAAAAATACTATCCTTGTGATAACCACTGCACTAAGTACAATATCACGGAATATTTTTCTCTCGAAATTAACGACGAAACACGACAACTTTCGCCGCGAATAATGTTTTTGCTGCATATAGCCGAAATTTAGAAAACCGAGCTGTCGAATTAGCGAAAGCAAGTCATCTCTTCCGTTCCGATACGAATGGCGTTTTTATGGAAGCCCGGTACGGTATTTACAAATCAATCAAATGTCATTTCCAGCTCCTTTTGGACGGCTATAGATGTAATGAAAGAACCTTTTTTCACCAATTTCAGTATCCGGCGGTTATCTCTAGCATAAGTCTGGCCCTGTATGATGTTTATCGGTTCGGTTAAGCTATTTCCTTACCTTGAAGGCATGGAGTCCGGACCGTTTCTTAGTCTGCAGGATGAACCAGATGGAAGAATTGACCTTCTTGACCACGTCCCGAATCAAATGGTTCGGTTTGTGCTTGAAGTAATCCCTCACCATCCTTGCGTTCACTGGTTCGATCGTCTTCGCTTTTCTTCCGTTGCCATCTCGCCGTTGGGTGATCTCCTTGAACGGTTTTACCACACGGGACACGGTCGAATTGTTGTTGTCGGTTCTCAATTGTTTCGCTGAATTTCGCACATGTAAACATTACACTTTAAGCTAGTTTTACCAAAAATTTCATCAATTTTTACCCATGCAATAAAAAGTCATACACAATAGAAAGTGCAGCGTGGAGTACAATCTTTGCATTGCAGGGTCATCAAGCTCAAAGCTATTCAAATGGCCTCTTGGACATGTTTATATAACTTGAATAGTCTCTTTGGGTCCTCCCTCAGCTCAGTCGGTAAAGGCGCGGCTACAAAGCAACACCATGCTGGAGGTGGCTGGGTTTGATTCCCAGTCTGGTCTAGGAATATGTTGTTAAGGAAAATTTCTCGACTCCCTGGGCATAGGGTATGATTGTACTTTCCACACAATCATACTACCTGTCATCGAATGCTAATTAATAATTGTGAGAGTGCGAAAGCAATAAGCTTGAAATGCTAAGGAAGAAAAGTCTCTATCATAACAGGCTTCTTCAGGATGTCTCGAAATGGGAACATGCAATTTTTTCCTAAGTATTAAGAAATTCTGAATCAATCCACCAATGCAATGGTGCGACGAGAGCATTTATACAAAGCTTAATTCATGATCTGATGTTTGACGTCCCAGGAGTTCCAGTAACTTACAATTTGATAAATCTCACGTGATTTAAGGTGTCATATTGTAACTAGAAATTAGAAGAAAAATATTGTAGCTTTTGGTCCCAGGTTTCATCTTCTGGTGTTTCAACTTTGGATTTTTGTTCGCTTTGTAGCCTTCGGTTTGGGACTCATTACATTACCCCAACGGCAACTCCCAAACTGAGCACCTTAAGTCCCATGTGATTCGTCCAGTATTCCAGCTTTAGTTTTTACCGATTGTTTTTGCTCTACACTTAGTTTTTATCCACCGAGAATCTAACAGCTGATCATTTCGGCATTTCAATTTATTGAGATTCAGTGAGATTATGAAACGGATTTGCGACTGACGGTGGCCGATTATTAACTCTTCCGGGAGCAGTCCCGGTTTATGAGAACGTACCAGATATGAATTCACTAACATGCAACGATAATCGATTACTGGTGGGTCAAACAACAGCTCAAGCGGACAAAGCGTAACCTGAAGTCAAAAATTAGGAAGGACGCTGAAAATAGCGTGGAGCTGAAGTTGTTCAACCCAGGCCAAGTGAGTCTGCTTCGTGGTGATGTTCAGAAGTGGTCGCGTGAGACGATTCTCGACAGCCTTCAAATGCGCTTTGCTTGTGGCACCAAGGGCTACAATTTTCTGCGAAATAAAAAGCAATATCCCTTGCCATCGGTTCGGACCCAGCAATTGCATGTACAGCACTTACAATTTGACACTGGAATACTCTATGACATTTTTGAGCTTTTGCGAAGTAAAGTGCAGCATATGTCACCCGCAGACCGCGACTGTGGTGTTGTACTCGACGAAATGTCGATCGATCAGGGCCTATCGTTCTGCAACAAAAAACTGTTTGGTTATACAACGACTCCTGGTCAACGCCAAAAAGCAACACATGGGTTGGTGGTGATGCTAGTTGGGGTGCACAATCGATGGAAACAGGTAGTGGCGTACCACTTCACCGGCAACACGATACCAGCAGATTTCCAAAAGACCCTTGTTATCGATGTCATCCGCTGCGCCGAAGAAGTGGGATTAAAGGTTCACTTTGTTACTACAGATTGTGGACCAAATAACGTCCAAATTACCAAATAAATTAAATTAGACTTCATTCGCAACATTATTTTATTCTTCTCTTTTCCGTCATAATTATGGAAAAATATCATCGTGAGATAACAATACTCCTCACTGATCCAAACGTTTTTGTATGTTTTGTTCGATAGGTAGCATGTTTGTTTTGATCGATGGGTAGCATCGGTTTCACTCTTTGCGCGACTCTGTTTTATCGACTCTGTATTAGTTAAGAACACAGTTCCCTAGCAGCAAACAAATCACCGCAACCAGCAACACGATTAGCACCAGCAGCACCACCATCACCAACAGTAACAACAACAACAGTATTCACCCAGATGCATCGTGTCAACCGGCCGATGCATATCGTCATATCGGTACGTCAGCATTCTTCCTTCAGACAAGCAAACGAGGACGGATTACATGAGAAGGATAGTGTCAGCAAATTGCAGTAAATAACTTTGTAGTAAATAATGTAGCTTTATACTTTGAACCTCGTTTGTAATCAAAATTAATTTGTTGAAAATAATTCAGTTCGTTTGGGGTTTAGACGAAGCAACATGTAGTTGCCTTTTTTTTTAAAGAAAAACCAGGAACTCCAGATTTTAACTTATTAATTGTTGAAAAATTTCAGCCCGATCAATTTAAAAATAAAAATGATAGCGTACATTGAAGTTACACCATGGGTCAGAATTGACCCCATTATCTTAGGAAGTTTAAGGAAAAAGTAATTAAACAATGTTAGATTCGCTCTAATCTCTATTTACGAATGTGAGAAGCAAGAGAGCTGATTAGCACAGTAAGCGTGCCGACTACTGTAACCGCTCAAAAGAATGGATTATTTACAGTGTGTCTGACAATTGGTGTCACTAAAACAAAATGGGATTTCAGCAAAACAAATCAACCAAATCATAGCATTTATTTTTCATTCGAAAGATACATGTTTTAGAAATAAACCATATTAATTCAAATCAAACCTCTTGCCCTTTTCCTTGATAACATTGCGTAAACGCTGTATAAACCCATCGCAGCTGGCACGCATAATTTCCTGAGGAATTTGGTCTCAAATATTAACCAAATGCTTCTTGAATTGATCTAAAGTAAGTTCTTTCGTATGGTCTATTTTTTGAAGCATATGACCCCAAACAAAGTAGTCAAGTGAATTGAGATCTTTTGAAGATGCAGGCCGTTCTTCGCCGTTCTTTGTGATGAAATCGGGCAAATTTTCCGCTCACCACGCTTGTGTCTTCTTTGCCTTGTGAGCTGGAGCTGAGTCCTGTTGGAAACAATATGGTGTATTCCAATAAAGCGTTGAAGCATGAGGAGGAACGCTTTATGGAAATACACGAAGCGATCCTCCTCATGCTTCAACGCTTTATTGGAATACACCATATTGTTTCAATCAGGACTCAGCTCCAGCTCACAAGGCAAAGAAGCGTTGTGGGTAGAAAATTAGCACGATTTAATCACAAGCGAAGAATGGCCTGCATCTTCACTGGATCTCAACCCACTTGACGAGTTTGTGATTTCTGCTTCTTGGACCCTGGCTTGCTTTTGACACTCCGTCAATCTGTGAACCCGTTGTTTCTTGTACTCGCCGTATATTCCATTCCAGATCATGTCTGAGGAGCCTGTTTATTGAAGCAGGGGACATTTGAAATTGTTTGCTCAATTTACGACCGGATTACGTCTAATTCGCTCCTCAACACATTTGGTCTTTTTGTTCTGGCGGAGACGAACTGGCACCTCCTTTGTATTAAAAACTGCTTAAGGCTTATTTTTAAAAAAAAATCACTATTTAAAAAACTTTTTTGAGCATATTAATAGAACTGTTGTGATTGGGAAACAAGTTGGATTTAAAATTAACACCTCATTGGCTTATCACTTTATAAAAACAAAAAATAAAACATTGAAACACGTTTTTCAAATTATCACTAGTAAACGCGAGCCAATTCCTTTAAATTCTACAAGAGAAAGCTTGTCTGTTGACATATAGGCCTATTTTGTCTGCAACTTTCAGACTTCTTCAGTGGCTGCACTCGACACTGAAGAAGTCTGTAAGTCGCAGACAAAATAGGCCTATATGTCGTTTATTAGTGATAATTTGAAAAAAGTGTTTCAATGTTCTATTGCATAAGGCTATTGATTATCTGACGCGGTCTAAACTTTTGCAGATGTAATTTTAAAACTTGCTCGCGTATGGCTTCTATGGTAGCTGATAAATTTAAACAAATGGCACCGCTTAGTCATCTTCAGCGATAAGCTGTCAAAAGAATGCACTCAAAACGGGTATAATCAATTCCGCTGTTAAAATTACCCAGAAATAAATCAAGACTGAAAAAAGGTGACACCTATTTTGAGACACACTGTAGTGTTCATTTTGCAAATTTAACGTCAAGTTTACAGGACAGACGATCCATTCCAAACTATTTGATACAAAGAATACATCACGTTGAAGTAGGGGGGGAATGCTGAAAATTTGAATTTTTTGCATGTAATTAACGGACCTTTCACTGGCAGTTACGGTTAAGCTCGAACGGCAGATTTTGTCAATTGTCAATTTGTCAATCCAAATAAGATTTACTCAAATTTGAGTTAGTCCACTTTTGAGAAAATTGAGCGGCTGTGTGAGATATATTTGCAATATCATTAGTTCTGTCAGATTAGCCCAATGGAACGCCTTTACACACAAATCCCCGTCCACCTCTACAATATGGTATGATGCTGACGATTCGAACGACAGTCCACTCGTTCGTCCTTCAGTCTATCCCGTACGACAAAACCCATGGAGAGAACCGAGTATTTGTTCGCGGCAAACGTTTCATTTGTATGCAAATAGCGCACGCAACATAAACGGGTACTCGAAATGATAGCAATCTCTGCTTATTGCTTCGAGGACTTTCAGCGAGCAACTGCCAGTTTACACATGTACAATTTCCACACAACCGAAAAGTGCCAATAATGTACTCATCCTGCCCATCATACTGCTTTCATGTGCAATGGCTCAGCGAAAATCTTGATGACGCCCGAAGGCAGAAATGGAGATGGTACATGTATAGGAAATCTGACTTTCTAACATATCACTTAATTACATAAGTCAACATGTGCCTAGGATGATTGGTACAAAAGCGTTTGGTTTGATTTACAGAGTTTAGCACACGAACTCTAGCATCATTAATTCCACTAAGTTTGCTATCTATGGATATTATTGCTCTGCTCATGGAAAACGTACCTGTACATTATCATTCCATCTATATACGCGTCGAGTCCCGGTTGTGTAGTACCGCGAGCGTAATGTTACAAACATAAGGTACATTTCCCATATCCACCCATCCAAACCCCTCACTCGACGTTTTTCGCTCGTTGAACCCATTTCAGCCGCATGGCTGTTTGAGGAAAATGGGTCAATGTAACTTGGTGCTTTCCATCCTTCTCTCAGCGATTCGAAATGTATCGTCCTGTGTCCCTGCTGTAGCAACAAGTTCTCTCGCTCTCCCGACCACGGTTCTCTCCTGTTTTCATCTTGACATTCAACTTGGAATTTTCTTGGGGAAGGGGCGACAACCTGTTATCCCCACAGTCGACCGAATCCAACGACCCAACATTCTCCCAAATCCTACAACCAGTAAAAACTGTTTCCTGGTATTGCACGTACCCTTATTTACTTCAACCTATACCTTTCCAAAGTATTATAACCTTGATCACTTTATTTTTACCTCTCCTTGAGTTTTCCGACTGGAGCTGCCACACAGCCATCACTCAGCAGATCATTTCCGTCCAACGTCCAACGTCATCGCAATGTTCCGCTGTGAGATTCGATAACGTCACATGATTGACTACTCGGCACTGAAGCCTCCTTTGTGTTGAGACATACCTGAAGCGAAGGAGAAAGCCTTTATGCTTTGTGCAGCTATTTGGCTTCTCTGCGGTTTTGCCTTTTGGCGGAGCTCGACCGGCTGAAAGTTTCTCGCAGAGGAAATTAATCATTAAAATCGATCTCAGCTTGAATGCTGCGGGGATGGGAAACGACTTTGCCTTAACAATGAAAGGATAAACTGCTCAGAAGGGATGCTGACGTTGGGGAGACGAATTACCTATATTTTGACAGGGCGTGAGTAGACCAGTGTGGAGCCATTCATTATCAAAATAATTAGATTAATCATGGTTTGATGAGCAGACCGTGATGTTTCGTTTTTGATGTATGTATAGGGCCGAGAGGGGGCATCCCTTAGTACAGTTGAAAAAGGAGTAACTACAAGGAACAGCATGCTCGCGATTCCCAGTCTGGTCCAGGATTTTTCGCAAAAGCCATACTAATTCAAAAGTTTTAAAGACATCGAAAACCCCAAAAAGTATATGCACGATTAAAAATATCTTTTTGAGGGAAATTTTATTTTGGTTTCTTGAATCATTGCTCTATAATGTTCTCTCGGAAACAGTCTTATATTCGTTAATCATCAGCCAGTGAACTCACTTTTGCGGTGCTCATCAGTCTCTAGACAGACTTCTATGCAATTGTTTCAGACACTCTTTTGAAGTAATCCGCAAAGTTTTCGACGGTAACTGCAGCTTTAACATGCTTCCTAGATTACCTTGTTTAGAGTCCAAACTGTCTCGGTTGGTCTGGCTTCAGGACGTATTAGTCTTCATTGTCCTTGATTATGATGATGATAATGATGATGTGAACTATAGCACTGGACTGTTATAATTAAACGATTTGATCAAGGATGTACTGTGGTAAATGTTTCATCATGTTCCTGTATGAAGGGCCAAAAACGTATTGTGGGCCCGTAAGCAGATACACTTTTGTGCAACCCAAAACTTCAGGGGTCTAGAGAGAATCTCCTTCCAAAAACAAGTTCACATAAACCACACCAAAAGCGAGCCCTCGCCTAGTAAAAAGTCCCATTAGATGGGGAGAAGAGCCCGCCGTTTATTCACGAAGTGTTAAAAACAGGAAGTTGGCAGTCTCACTCTTCCTATCCAAATCGCTTCAATCGGGTACTCTGATGGTCCCTCCCTTTATCCCAACACATGGTGTTACATAAATACAGTCACCGCCAGAAAAAAGTGCGCACCTACCCCAGTTTCTCCTTTTTGTGCAGCACTGTAAAATAAGTGAAAGATTCTAAGTTTTGTTGTTTTGATGGCATATTTATTATGTTCTTTTCTTGTTTGGTACATAAGAAAACACTTGCCCGAAATTTCATTTTTTTCTTCAAGAAAGATCTAACTAAAGTAAAAATTATGCATGTCCAAATAAAGTGCCCACTTCTTATTTTCTTTAATAAAAACAAGTTGTTGATCCAGTCTGTTGAGTGATCAGTAGTTGATGTGTCCTCCCCTGGCCGTCAACAGTTTTTGCAAACGTTTCGGCATACTCTCCACCAGATTATTCAGGTGCTGTGGGTCAAGATCTTCTCAGGCGTTCTCAAGAGCTTGAAAATAGTTATGTTTGTTGGTAACTCCTTTCTTATCTACTCG
The DNA here is from genome assembly GCA_034211315.2 of Aedes japonicus. Taxonomy (NCBI): domain Eukaryota; kingdom Metazoa; phylum Arthropoda; class Insecta; order Diptera; family Culicidae; genus Aedes; species Aedes japonicus. The sequence goes on along the minus strand of JASCZW010015166.1, from coordinate 11,351 downwards.
TGAATCCAAGATGCCCCACAGGTTCTCTATTGGATTCAGATCTGGACTCTGTGGGGGCCATTATCTTGCTGGAACACGAATTTTTTCCAGCCCAGTTTTAACCAACGAATCCCCCAAATTCTCACGCAATATGTCGATGTAGGAATCTGCTGTCATGATACCATCGATTTTTACCAAAGCACCAACACCCGCCCAAGAAAAACACCTCCACACCATCACGTTTCCTCCACCATGCTTAACTGTGCCCTGGATATGTCGATCATGAAGCGCCTCTTCAGGTCTACGCCATAGACGAGCTCGTTTTTTGCTGTTGAACAACTTGAATTTGGACTCATCAGTCCACAAAACAGTCTTCCACTATCCTAAAGGTTTATCAGCATGTTCCCGAGCAAATTTGAGTCGTTTCGCTTTGTTGACTTTGCTATTAAAAGGCAACTTCTTACAAAACCTGCTCTTTATACCGTGTTCAGCGATCCTTCTACGTAGAGTACTGTCCGAGATCGGTTGTTGAATCACTTCCTTGATCTCCCTGAAGGTAACCTTCGGATTTTTCTTAATTTCTCGAATGATTCTCGCATCTGTTCGGGAATCTGTTCTACGTTTCCTTCCCCTTACTGGGCGATCAGCTACTGAACCATAGGTTTTGTACTTTGCGAAAAGTTTTGTAACCGCTGCTTTGCTGTATCCATACTTTTCACCAATCTTGCGATGCGATTCACCTTTCTCGATGTCACGAATAACACATCCTCGGATCTGCAAGGGAATAGTTTTGCTTGCCACCGTATTATCCATGGTTACTTAGTTAACTCGCACTGAATCTTTCTGACCGACAACTGAAATCCGTAAGAAGATCAACAAACGCTTGGAAACGTCAAAAAAATTGAATACAAGGGGTGTTTGGATGTAAAAATTACATACACATAATATATTTTCAATTGGGCACACCATTATGACACACCAAATTTGCACCACGTATGGTTCAAAAAATAATTTTGCAAAACTGTGTATTATCCATTGCAAAAATACATATGCATCCTTTTAATAATAATATTATCATGCTTAGAAAAATATGTGAATACGATAATGAGTTTTTCAATGACTTCAGAGATGAAGCGTGTTCATGAGAAAAGTGGGCACTATATTTTGGCGGTGACTGTACATGAAAAATTCAGAGAAATTAATATGATTTTCTTACCTTGATTTTGAAATCATCTTACCTTGAAGCTTGTTTGGCTATAAGTAAAATTGGTTAGGGTTTCTCCAAGCTCCTTCAAGCTGGCAGAACGCGCCCATTCTTCTTTCTGAACCGATAGGCAGGACATTAGTCTTCATTGTCCTTGAAGTCACAAACGGGTCTAACCACATTCCACATTCGCAAATAGCTTGCCAAACCATTGCCTTTTTTAACGAATTCCAACTAACCTCAAATTGACTTATCGGCATGGTCGATGTCCTGGGCTTCACGGACAGGGTAATATTATTCTCCCAGAAGCGTCTTATAGTAAAATTTTACATAAGTTTCACCATCCATGACAAAACATGCCAATTTTTCACACAGTAGTACAGCTTTCGAGCCCGTGGTTCAACGGTTTTCATTCCCTTTTGGCATCTTCTGCTTCTTGAAGGTTTTTTAATGGATTCTTACCTTTTTTTTTGTTGGGGCGTAGAACCACTGCGTCTGCATTCACTGAGTTGAACTTTTGTGGTGTACCCACAGAGAACAGACATCCAAGCTGGAGTTCCCATCCTGTGTAAGTTTCTGTAACTGCCATTTTAAAATTACAGCTCGTTTCCGTTAGTTTTGGTGAATCGTATGTTGATGGCGCCACTTGCTCCCCCCCCCCCCCCTTGAGATTTGATAGCCTGTCAATTTTAGTTTGGTGAAACATAGACTAGGTGGCGTTGTTTTTTTTAGAGGTAGATTCGGATGTAAAAATAACTAAATCACGATTAATTTACAAGAGACTTTTATTACGCAAACCACTCAGTATAAACATGTCTCGCGAATGAGAGAAAAATGTCAAAAGGTATATAACCTTGGAAAGTAGGCTCATAGCTACTTGATGGAAAGAAGTGTTCGTGTTATTGTGTGGCAAGTGTTGCCAATATCTATTACTCCTCCTCAACAGTTGCCATCACTACCATTGAAATTCATTACAGTAGTCCCATAGTCTTGGTGAGTTTCTGGATCTTTGATGCACCCAACGGCTTCGTGCGAATATCGGCCACCATATCCTCAGTCGGGCAATACAACAGCTTCAACTTCTTCTGCTCACACAACTCCTTAACGTAGCATTCCTTCGTCTCTATATGCTTGGACCGTCGAGTTGTACGGTCAGAGTCCACGAACAGCATGCAACTCTGATTGTCCTCCAAAATGCACGTTGCACTGTTCTGCTTCTCACCAAAGTCTTCCAAAATTCTTCGCAGCCATATTGCCTCCTGACTTGCTTCGCCGAGTGCCACATACTCTGATTCCATTGATGACAGAGTCACACAATGTTGCAGATGATTCCCCCATGCTACAGCACCACCGGCGTAGAGGAACACGTATCCCGTGGTAGAACGCCGAGTATTTGGGTCTCCCGCCCAGTCGGCGTCCGAGTATCCGATGAGTTCGGTATCACTACCGTATTCCAGACGAGCACTTTTGGTACACTTAAGGTACCGAAGCACTCTCTTCGCGGCTGTCCAATCTGCTTCCGTAGGTAAACACACTTTTCGTCCCAAGATCGACGCATTCACAGCAACGTCCGACTCCATCCAGCTCAAGGAATTTAGCATCTCTGCTGATTGTGACACGATTTGTTCCTGGGTCCAAGAAACGCCACGCTTTCCTACCTTCAGCGTACCCAACGAAAACAAGCTTCTTAGCCTTGACGTCCAGTTTTCTTCGCTTTTCATCGGGTACGTGTACATAGGCTTCGCTGCCAAATACACGAATCATCGAATAATCCGGCTGCTTGCCCCGCCATCTCTCAAAAGGAGTAACTTCAACAACAGATGACGGTGTAACATTCAACAAATAGTTTGCGGTCGAGACAGCCTCGCCCCAGAAACGTTTGCCTAAGCCTGATTCCACTAGAAGGCAGCGCAGCATCTCTTCAAGAGAACGGTTCTTCCTCTCCGCCCTCCCATTCTGCTGGGGACTGTAGGGGGCTGTCTGTTGTAGGAGTATCCCGTTGTCAGCTAAAAATGTATGCAGTTGTTTCCCGGAGTATTCTCCTCCTCCATCGCAGCGTATCACCATTGGCGCGCGGCCGAACTGGTTCTTCATCATCGACATGTATTCTGCAATCTTCTCAGAACACTCGGATTTTTCTCGCAAAAGGTACACCACACAGCACTGACTGTAGTCGTCCAGAATAGTCATAAAGTATCGGCTACCACGCGGCGTTGACACCTCCATAGGCCCGCACAAGTCCGTGTGGACGAGATCTCCCACAGCACTAGATTGCGATTCTGACTTCGTGAATGGTGTACGAGTCATCTTGCCCTCACAGCACACCCCACAAACAGATCTAATTCCACACTCCTGGAGTCTCAATCCGCTGCCGAGCTTGTCAGAAACAATCTTTTTCACTGCTTGCTCGTCACGATGACCCAGCCGACGGTGCCACATATGGATACAGTTGTCATTGTGGTTTCCCGTAGTCAACAACGCCTTATGTGAGAACGGTTTCAGGTGATACAAATTTCCCACCCGGTGATACAAATTTCGCCAGACAACACCAGTTCACCGCTTTTGCTGATTGTGCACCCCGTGCTGTCAAAGTGTACGCTGCATCCTTCATCTGCAATCTTACTCACTGACAACAAATTGCTGGTCAGCGTCGGGACGTGAAATATTTGCTTGATACTCACACTCACAGCTTTTCTGTTTCCGTTGATCGATCGGAACTTACTGGATCCGACACCTGCAGCCGCAATTTTACTCCCATCTGCCAATCCGATGCTCATCGACGTGGGGTTAACGTGATCCAGAAGCGAAGCGTCACTAGTCATGTGCGACGTGGCTCCTGAGTCAAGGAACCACACCACACTTCTCGAGCCACCAGTTGCAGGTCCAGCAGCAAGACACACTTCACATTCTTCATCGCTTCCAACTGCCAGGTTCGCATTTTGATTGGCACTCACTTTCTTCCCGTTACTTTCGCTTTTATGATCTTTTGCCTTCCGGTCCTGTTCCAGCTTCCGACAGTCTCTTCGGAAGTGGCCTTCTTTGCCACAATAATGGCACACTTTTACTTGGAGTTTCTTTTCTTGTTTCACTTTTGCCGAAATCTTCAGTGCCTTTTCGGCACTACCACTGTCACTGATTTTGTCCACGCGTTTCCGCCACTCGTCCATCAACTTCCGTTTAACATAGTCCAATGTAAGGTCAGCCTCCGGGTGGCTTTCTAGCGCCGTGACCAATCCGTCGTAGGAGTCGTTCAAACTGGACAACATAATCGCCACCAACCAGTAATCCTTCAAGGTATCGCCCATGCTAATCAATCGATTGTGCAGCTGCATGATTTTAGCTATGTGATCAGCCATGTTGCCATCCTCTGGAAGCTGCTTCCGGATAAGCTTCTTTAGAACATGGATCTTCGTAGCCAACGTCGATCGGGAGTGATGTTTCTTTAGTGCCACCCACATCTCGTGCGCTGATATTGCCTTTAACACATGACAGGTCTGATTATCTTCGATGGACAAACCGATCAAAGCGCGAGCTTTACCGTCCTGGGTGATCCAGTTATCATTAGGTACAGCTGGCCTCGGTTCATCGACGACTTTCTTCAATCCGTCTCGAATTAGCAGTAAATCGATTCGAAATTTCCACACTTCGTAATTAAAATCGTTCAGCTTTTCCACGGTGAGATTCATGTCGGCGGCCATTTGCTTTTTCACACTCCACACCAAGTGAAAGCAAACTTCACGCTACCCCGACCAACTCACTGTTTTCCCGGAAAACCACGACAAACTTCGTTTTATGGTACTATTTTCACTTTAAAGCGGCGCAACGCGAACGCAAAACTGGGCCCATAACCTTTTAGAGGTAGATTCGGATGTAAAAATAACTAAATCACGATTAATTTACAAGAGACTTTTATTACGCAAACCACTCAGTATAAACATGTCTCGCGAATGAGAGAAAAATGTCAAAAGGTATATAACCTTGGAAAGTAGGCTCATAGCTACTTGATGGAAAGAAGTTTTCGTGTTATTGTGTGGCAAGTGTTGCCAATATCTTTTAGTTTTTCCAACGGTTTGCTTTTAAAAGTTTACACAGTAAATTGGAGAAAATATGTTCGAGCCTGGATGTCTGTTCTCTGTGGTATACCCCTGTTTACTATACTAGTTCGCATCTTGAAGCTAGATCACCATTTGTCAATTGACCAGCCTAAGACGCGTATCCTAGTCAGGCAAAATTGAGTTTATAAAACCCACCACCATTCCAGGATTTGCAGTCCAAATTTCTTTAGGTTGCATATAGCCACTGTACAAGTCTGCTCTTGTACACAACATCACAACTGCAAAGCAGATGTTCCGAGGTTTGACGTTCCATGTTACAGAAACGACAGATATCATTCTGAACCTGGCCAATGTTTTTCAAATGATATCTACTCGGACAATGTCCGGTTACTAGGCCAGTATAGGTACAAAAACTATCTTATTGAGCTCCAGAAGCTTTTTACTAATTGTTACATTTAGAATTATAAATTTGCCCACATAACATTGCGTCCACACAGCTACAATCCTCACCAAACCTTCGGATGGCATTTAGTTCCGCTCCATTACTCACATGTTCCAGTTTTGCCTATTGAATTAGTGACAAATTGGGAATAGAGTAAGCCAATTTCAAATCGCTAGTTGCATATTGATTGTTGGTTTATGTGTGAACACATCAATGTTATATGGAATTTTCTATGGATTTTTTCCAATAAATATGTGTGAATTATTTCCCGTGTACATATATACAGACAGCAAGGGAGTTGGCCAGATAGAAGCTCAATCTCTGCACGGCATTTACCAGCGAGATTAACGAAGGGTAGCTTTCCTCCAGCAGTTGATCCTCGGCAACACACACCACGGTGTCCAGAACCTGGTGGTGCTGGTGCGCATCGCTCACGCATTTCGGTTATCCGACCAGCTCGAACAGGCTCTGCTGAAAGCGCTTGGTTAACTCTGGATCAACAATAGAAAAGGGCTTATCAACATTTGTAAACAAACACTTCTGAGCCTATTTCCTCGCAAAGCGTAGGCCACCCACGCAAACCAATACCATCACCATGTAGGGGAAGGTTTGTCCTACACGATGATTCTGTAGGTTTGCGTGTGTAGCTAACGGCTTCCGAGAAAACGGGATCAGAAGTGTTTGTTTACAAATGTTGATGGGCCCTTTTCTATTGTTGATCCAGAACTTTCACTGATCACCATGTCGCATTCAGAAGCTTCGTTGGATGAGTTTACTAAGATATCCAAATAGTAGTTTGATTCGGCATGCCTTAGGACATCATCGGTGCGACTAAACCCAAGAGGGCCAGGATGCTTTCCTTTGCCTTTAGGACAAGATGGGAATCGATGCACCCTTTTAGAGAAAGAATACACGCTCGTTCAGATCTACTCTAAATAGAGTAACTTTCACTCAGTCTCGTGTTTCCATGCTAAATGTCAAAAACTGAGTAACTTGATATAATGAAACTGAGTAAATGCTACTCTGATTGTAAAAGCGCTTTACTTATAAAAATAGAGTAATTTCTATGAAGCTGTCAAAAGCAAAAAACGTGGTTCAGTCGATCACAAGTTTTCAAGATGGGATGGCTGTATGTTGTGATGTGATGTGATGTGTAATAAGAACCCACCATCAGTGCAATTACCTATGGCTGCAGGACGATTACCTATGGCTGCAGGACTATTCTCAGCAGGTTGTTCTGAGAGAATAGCCTACGTGATGGGTTCTTGTAGCAGGGTCAGCCGATCTCAGTGAGGACCTTCGGAAGACTACGGCCAGAAGACCGCGTGTCTTTGCATGACAAGGGACTGGCGACTCCACGAACCCTTGTCCAGTCAACAAATCCTTCGACTGCCTTAGGCTACCCCCCAGGGAATCCCCGTTATATAGTTGTTAAAGGAACAGTAGACATTTTTAGCATAAATGATTTATAAAAAGTTAAGACAAAATGAAAATTTTACGGCTATACTGAACTTTAGATTCAATTAACACATTTATTTTTGTTTTTATTTGCACTAGTAAATGTACTGGGATATTGCAAATTTCTACTGTTCCTTATAAAATAGTTGTGGGCAATAAAATGAGGAAAAATCTCACAAAATAAAGAATACTTACATTTTTCGTGGTAGGGTAAGACTTCAGCATGCTATCTTACCGCGCTGGCTACATTGCGTTGGTGGGACTGCCTCCTAAGGTATAGCTGACGAGATACAGCGTTTCTTACTCAGCCGCTGTTTGAGCCGCACCTCCTTGGTGGACAGACGCTCGACACGCACCTCCTCAATCTAGCTGAAGTCAGAAGGACAACAGTGCCCAGGCTGCACTACCAGCTAAGTACGCAACCCTTAGCTGGCGGTCTTTGTCATCTGTTGACCCGTGGAAGCATGAGGTAGGAACTTGTGAGGACCAGAGCTATGTTGCGGGGACACACGCTCCATCACAGTTGTCGACTCACCATTTTGCAGCCCGGGATGGCTGTATGTTGTAATCATGAATCATTTTGACGTAGAAGTGCCGAATTTAACCCATGACCCAACAAATATCAATGCTGAATAACTGTTTGTTCAAACAAATTTGGAGACGTTGTTCAGCTTTTTCTTCTAGAATGCTGAATAATTTCTCCAAATTTGTTTGAACAATTGGTTATTCGACACTCATGTTTGTTGGGAAATTACATTCAATCCATGAAATTACAAATTTAAAGTATTCGACACTTCGACACCGTTTTGACTGGACAGGTGTCGGAAACAATCAACAATTACATATATTTTTTTTAAATTAGATGCTGAATAATGTTTACTCAAATTTTGACAAATTACCTACACTGAAGAAACAAAGTACCCAAAATTAAGTTCATTTCACCCAACTCCGGAGTTCCGTGCGGGAAACCAAATTTGAGTACATGCCATAGTACTCAAATTTAAGTAACTGTATTCAAAGTTTATGGTGGGTAAATTTAACGTAATGCAATAAAACTTGTAAAAACCAAAATATGAGCACTTTTTCGCACGGTTAGTTAGCAAATGTTATACAACATTTAAAATAAACTGCCTTTCTCGTGATTATAGAATAAAAACATAAACTTTCTTAATAATTTTATGGATTTTGTAAGTGTCTTGATTTTTGCGATTTTTAACAATAACGGCAAGTTCATTGCCGTAACATATTTATTGTTTTTCGGTTTTTAAATCTAATATACTTCAAATTATAAAAGTATGCAGATTACTTCCAGTTTTACTCAAAAATGGGTTGTCAATGAAGTACTCACCCATTGAGTAATCTTCACCTAATGTGGAGAATAAAATTTACCCATCTCTCCAGTTCAACGATAGTACTCCATTTTAGGTTTAAAAATACTCAATTTCAGGTACTTTTTTTCTTCCGTGTAGTTAATCAGAATTAAGTAACTCCATAGCAACTCTTGACGCGGCTGGGTAGCTCAGTGGTTACCCGTTCTGCTTACTTAGCAGATGGTCGGGAGTTCAATCCCAGGCCCGTCTCCTTCCTTGCCGTTTGTCACTTGCCTCTTTCTATCACCACTAGCTTTAAAATAAAAAAAAAGCAGTCTACTGCTCTCTCTTTCATTGATCGCTTCACTTACCACAGTGCATCCATGATCTAAAAATAAACCTGCCTCACTAACACAACTATCCTTCTCTTGGCAATTGTAGAGATGCAGTGGTGCTCACGGTCTCTAATAACAACGATTGTCAAACTAATCATCCTTTTTCCCCCCTCCCCAAAAGACCGTGAGGACGTGGCCGGCGCCGGTACTGATCTATAAATAGAATTAGTGAACTTGTACATTGAAGATGTAAAAGCTACTGCCAAGCTCCATCTATGTGGTTCCCTGTGCAATTACACTAGTTCTGATCAGTAAAAAAGGAGTAGCAACAACGATATTGCACGGTCTTTTTTTAAAAAAAAAATTGAGTAACTCCATAGCAACTCTAATTAGCGTAATTCCAGTTTTAACAAAACTGAGTCATTTGATACTCAGTTTTGTAAAAATACAAACAAACGTGACTGAGTAATGTTTACTCTAATTTTGACAGGTGACCTAGTTAATCAAAAATGAGTTAACTTCAATTACTCTAATAAGGATAGTTCGACAAAAAGTTTTCATAAGGGCCAATGTCGCAAACGTAAACAATGACTTTTTCTGCAAATTTCTCGAGGTGCTAACTTAATCATAGTGAATTATGACGATGGTTGTACAGAACAGGAGTTCCCCTTTATATTAGAAGTGGTAGTTTACTTGAGCGAGTTAGCATTTTCAACAAATTCGCAAAAGAAGCCATTGTTTACGTTTGCGTCATTGGCCCTTATGAAAACTCCATGTCGAGTTCCACTTTTAACGAAACTGAGTCAGTTTTGAGTAATTGCAAACGAGCGCGTAGTAAAATAAACTCCGTTGCCTTTTCCGCTTCTGTTTTAAACACATTGCACAAAATAACCAGAATGCTTAAGGACGAATCACGAATCATAAAAGATTTATTAAGAATAGAGTGAGATTCACCCACATTTATAAATCGCCTTACCCATGGTTTGACATTTCAGCCTGTTTTTCGAAAATGGGTAAAAGTTACTCAATTTTGGGAAATCCGAATGAGCGTGTTCATTAGCTGGTTTATGTTTAGCGTGTAAGCACGCAGCCATGCCGCTGACGTTTCTGTTGAGAATTAAAATCATTTGCAGGGGTGCCAAATATAAAGGTATATTTCATTTGTGCAGTCTTACTTATTATTATATATTATATATTATATTATATTATTCAATATTACTTCGAATAATTCATTATTAAGGATTGAAAGAATTCGCACAAATCATAAGATTCAAATGATATCCAACACTCAGCGGAATAAACTTTCGATATTCATAAGATTGCATTTTCATTAGGGAACGTCCATTAATTACGTCACGCAAAAACTGCCTTTTCATAACCCCCCCTCCTGTCACGTTTTTTGTATGGACCTTCAATTTTTTTTTGTATGGATCGTCACGTTTTCTCAAAACCCCCCTCCCCTCCTACTGCATGACGTAATTAATGGACCATCCCTTATAAGCTATTAGGGTTAGTGACGTTTAACACATGCACACTACAGCGCCATTTAGATCAAAGGAGTGCAAGTAAGAAGGAAAATCATTTGGAGGAAAACAAATCATAATTCCTCTGCATGTGCCAAAAAAGGAAAGGTTAAACGTCAAAAGCCTAATAAAAGAACAGTGTAAATTTCAGAAACATGTCTTAAGAAATATAATGCTGTTTAAAAAATAGAAATATGGAGCAACCTGGATTAAAAGCATGAACGTTAGGTTGTGGGTCCAGTGACTTCCCCACTAGTTTATATCAACAATTGCAATCAGGAAAGCTTAAAGGCGTACAAGAACAACGTCGTGTGAAACAAAATCCATTCATTAGTCAGCCTTATGAAAATCCAAAGCATCGTTCATAAGTTGAACCTAATGATATTCATAAGTTACTCTTCCAAATGTTGCTTGCAACTCGTGAGTCTGTTGACGTTTCAGACATTGTTTCCAATTGACTTTTACATCCGTATCATGAATTACTCGAGATATTACGTTTTGGTTTTCTGGAACGGTTATTTTCAACCGATATCTCAACAGTAGATTCCAATTTGTACTCGAATTTTTACACACTGTAGTCTTATTTGCTGACTTTTATTTATGATTTCTATGATTTGGTACGCAATGGATTATGAAAAACTATCAGCCATCGGTTGACATTGACGTGACCGGTGAGGAGGGGGGGGGGGGGACGTTCCCTTATAAGGGTACTTAACCAAGAAGTTTCGTATAAGTAATAAAAAGTAATAAAATGAATATCCTACTCCGAGAAAAATTATATCGTTATACCGACAATTAAATCATGGTCAAGGTGACTATTGCATATAATGGTTAAAATAACCATGAAAATAGACGAATTCACCACGTTCATGGCATTCTTGACTATGATCATGGTAACGAGGACTATTCCGACATTATGGCAAATGTTGGATCAACTATTTTTAATGGTATTTTTGACCATGATCATAGTCGGTTCAAAATCACTATGCTGCAATAATCATCCTAACCCCCAATAATGGTAAAATTGACCATCAAATTCCTCTCT
>JASCZW010015165.1:0-21170 GCA_034211315.2 Aedes japonicus | reverse complement strand
TATCATGACCTTCAAATTTTTATACAACAAACCTGATCTAGGCGCTATCTGGCTTAAATTAACACGAAATTACATCTGTGTGTTTTGAAAATTACGTAATCTGCGGTAGGCTTTTGCACTTATTACTGAATGTATTTTTCATTTCCGGTTTGCAAATGTACTTTTCATCAATTCTGAGCTGATCTGATTCATACAGCGCTGTGTGCCATTTGGCTAGTATTTAATTGCACAGTTCAATCTTTGTCATTACTTCATCATAACTCACAATATCATTATATTTGATGGTATTGTTTTATTGATTTTACTTCACAGCTGATTTGAACATTACTCATTGTTTTTTTGCCCATTTATCTTTAACTCCCTCTGAATTAAATCTCCGCTTTCCTAACTTGGTAGGAATAACTATCAGGTCAGCAAAAATTAAAACAAGATTTTTGTTATAAAATCAGCCTCATGCAGCAAATAGTGACCATGGCAACAGTAAATTAAAATGTATAAATGTTAGTTCTGTAAAATTTTAATAGATTTAACAAACTTTTTCAGGATACCTCAAACAAAATTTTGGTGTATTGCTGCTATCACTGAAAACGAACGAAAACGTGCTTAAGCGTGGAACCACAGAAATCTACACTCTAACACTTAACAACGGGTCTTGCATTTCAGGATCAACCGAATGAAGATCAATTATAAACGATAGGAATGATTGTAGTATTTTTCATTTACATAAATATATACACTATTATATAAATATTTCATGGGAATGGAAGGGACCATCAGGGCACCCGATTGAAGCACTCTGGATGGGGAGAGTGAAAATGCCAACTCCCCATTGCTAACCATTTGTGAATAGAGGGTGGGCTCTTCTCCCCGCCCAATGGGGCTCCTTATGTTAGATGGCTTGCTCTTTTGACCAATTGTTCAATCTTGTTGTTGGAAGGAGATTCTTTATATCCCTGTGGATACGTATAGGTGATGTTGCCTATTTATCCACCCAACCCCTTTTTGGCCATACATCATGCCTAGTACGAGACCAATACATTCTAGAGTTTGTTCTTTCATTATGAATTCACATAGAAAACCGCTCCCTTTGCTCATTCCGCAAAGGCGCAGCTAAAAAACAACACCGTGGTGAAGGTTGCTGGGTTCGATTCCTAATATAATATTTATTTCGTGATGGAATACTTCTCGAAACCCTGGTCTTAAGTATGATTGGACTTGCCAAACAAATGTAAAATTGGTTACTGACATAAATAGCTCTCAGAGACATTACGAACACTATGTTAAGAAGCAGGCAATTTAATTTATTGGTATAATTAGTAATTTTGAAATACCAACAAAAAAAACGATGTTAGATAGCAATGATATCTATAGTAGAGACTTAATTTTTATTTTATTTGTCGTAAGATTAATACTTGAGTACAAGTCCCACAGTAAAGTAACAAGCAAAAGATTATTTAAAAGGATTATTTCACTTTGTGAATGAGATCCCGATCAGATTCGTTAGTATCATTATTCACTTTCAAACTAAAAAGGATCTTTTAGATGTTGACAAAACGCTTAACTTTCCTTAACTTTTGTCAATATCTTCACAATTTTCTTTCGAAATCAGACACATCTTTTTCCACCGAGAAATTGTACAAATATTCCAGATCTCGCCACCTTCTCAATAAACTAAAACTATTCAAAACTCTCCAAAGTCTGGTTTTCAATTGCTCTAATTAATCTTTCCAAAGCTTCAAGTGGCATACAGCAATATGCTCTATGCTGGCAAAGTTTTCCATCAGCTTTTCACAGCTCCCCGAACAGACAAGTGCCATCGCACAGAGAAGACGAGTTTCAAGCGGCATTCCACTCTCGTGCTCGGTCATACCTGAACCAAGCTTGAAAGCAACTTTCATCTTTCAAAGCTTTCCGAGTATTGATATAAACAGCAGGCAGCAGAAAAAAAACCAGCTCTCCAAACAACTTTACTTCCGAAGCGGAAAACTTGTCAGGACTCGGTTTATGGTGCGTCTACGTACCTCGTTCCTATGTACTCAACTCTCGTTATGGACACACTGTTCCGGCAAACATAAAAGATCTCAGGCAGGCAATTTATATGCCAACATTTTCCACTCGACGTCGCTTACTCGGTCTGGTCTTTGCAGTCTTTGCGGATACGGAATGAAAAATGACAGCAAATAAGAAATTAAACGAATGGAAGACATTACCATTTTAAATCGGGTTTTCAAAGTTGGTCCTTCGATAGTGCACAGTTTTTCATAACCAGGGAATGAAGTCGTTGCAGCTGATTTTCGACCATTCTAAACTACGACTGGATACTCCTGGTGAAATGTAATTGAATTGTTGACCACCCTCCTAATTCTGTATCTATCTTCATAAATATTCTTGTTCGAATTCGAGGAAGATTAAATGAAGCCCTACGAGGTGATCCTGGACAAAGTTAACCATATTGTCGTTTTCGCTGATAATCCGAATTACGATTATCCTGATACAACCTAACACTTTGTAAAATCGACCCACGAACATGTTAAACCACTCAAACCGAATTCCCTTCATACCTCAGCTACTTCAGCAGAGTATCACACTCAAATAAGTTTCTTTGTTACTGTATGCTAATTACCATCCAGAGTAGAACCGTAACCCAGTGGAGGGAACGGATCCACTTGGTGTGGAATTCGAAACATTGTTGTTGAAATAAAAAAGTTCTTCAACTTGGAAATTTAAGCAACACTAAGGAAAGTTTTGGTCACCTCAAGAGGATAAGTTCGGCAATTAAAAGCATGTTCGCAAAATCCACCACTTGTGTACGGCTGGTGGTTAAGGTAATTGAAAGCAAGAAAGTACAAAAGGGTTTCGGAACAAATTGCAACTCTGTTGACGAAGATTTCCACTTCAAAAGTTTGCCGAGACTGGCTGTCAAAATGCTCATAATTAAAATTGTAATTGCCATTCTGATTCTGCAAAGCATTCTATGGTTATGATTTGCCAACGAAACTGATCGTGGAACTCAATCGGGCCTTTTCCTAGGAACGGGTGTCAAAAATGAGAATGAAAATAATGGATCGGGAAAGAGCACCAGTGATGTTTCAATCAAACCGTCTTATTTCATACTGAGTTAACACCCTTAACGGCATACGCTGAAGCGTTCTCGAAGGCAGCCATTTCTTCAAAATTTAGAATTGATATGACTCAGATTCTATACTAGATGTTGAAGATTTAATCACTTCAGTTTGTATACTTACTTGCTGTGAGCAATCTGATAGAGTTCAATTCGATGTTCATTCACTAAGAATCGAAATTTATCAATTTGAAATTGCGAGGTAAGTTTGTGAGAGAGAGATAAAAGATAGGAAAAAATAAATTGAGCAGCGATTCACCTTAAGTCCTTAAACTGAACTAAGTTTTGCGATTGCCATATTGATCTTCCGGATATGTTGGTGAGTTTATTGGTTTCTTTGGTTTCTCCATTATCCCTGTAGAGAGGATGAACCTGCCAAGAATTCTGGATATTTTTGATTATCTTGTGATTCACAGATTTTTATTTCCTCATGCTCATCATTTCAGTGAACTGCTTATGACAGTGTTGACCTTATTCAGATCATCTGGTGGTCTTGGACAAAGTTGTTACGCATAGATTTTCCTATGAAAATTTTGGATTTGACGGTACACGAACGCCTAGAACGAAATCTAGCAGTAAAAGCTAACCCGTGGTCTTTACCCATACAGTTACTGGCATAAATATGAGCCCTAGGCTGATGCAAAATTTGAAATATTTGCTCCCCTAAGCTTAATCGACGCCAATTTGGGTCCTGATAGTCCTCAAAAATTTTTAACACATTTGGTTATAATTTGGCTTTGCACACGCTATTCAAAGTTTGTATGGGAATTAGTATGAAGAATCTCAAACTTACATTTCAGATCCCTAACATCTTGATATTATGTCCTTAAACCAAATCTTATAAAGATTCATATAGTGTAAGTTGTCAATTGTCAAAATGCCGAAGATACCTGACATGTAAATTTTATACAAAAATAGTAATTCAATAAAACATAAAATACACACTTTAGGTATGATGTTTTATTCTTATTTTTGTTTTCTTATTATTTATATGTTTTTTTATATTTTATATTTATATATTTTATGTATTTTATTTGATTTATGTTATTATGTATATTTTATATATCTTATATTTATACATTTTATGTACATAACATATTTTTACTTCTTATTTTTATATATGTTAAATAACTATTTTTGTACAAAATTTACATGTCAGGTATCTTCGGCATTTTGATAGTTGGCAACTTACACTATATGAATCTTTATAAGATTTGGTTTAAGGGCATAATATCAAGATGTTAGGGATCTGGAAATGTAATTTTGAGATTCTTCATACTAATTCCCATACAAACTGTGAATAGCGTGTGCAAAGCCAAATTAAAACCAAATGTGTTAAAAATTTCTGGGGACTATCAGGACCCAAATTGGCGTCGATTAAGCTTAGGGGAGCAAATATTTCAAATTTTGCATCAGCCTAATGAGCCCACTATATATCATTTGAAATTCTTCTAGGTAGATAATTTTTTTTGAAATTTTGATTTTGTCATTGAAGTCTTTTTAAAGCTGACAGATCATAACCATTAGCGTTGTACAAAGAATAAAAAGAAATCATAGCTACTTTCCCTATTTTTTTTTTCCATTTTATTACTGCCATACTGAAAACGAATATGACAAAAACCAGAAGCCCAATTACAAAAAATTCATCTAAGATTTTAAAAAAAATCCAAACACCCCTCGTTAGAGATATCTCCTCTCGAAGATCATGGTTGTCACTTTATCGTAGGTGAGAGGGCAAATCTCGTGCAAAAGGTCAGCATGGGAAACCAAGAACATGATCATCAGTGATAGTATCACACACTCCTTTCTTTAAATTGCCACATCGTAGTACATTTATTTGAAGACACTGAAAGAGGTGTGATAGCGTAGTGGCGGGTGTAGCCGCAATTCACTCTTAGACCGAGCTAGGAACAATAAATGATAATAATTCAACATAATAATTTAGGAAACGACAAAAAGTGCACTTTTCATTTGGTTGTCAATGCTTTCATTGTTGTTTATTCTCAAATTATTAAACATCATATATACCTATACAGTTGGTATCATAGATAATCTCAATGTTCGTTTTATTATCGAAAAGGGTGAGTGTATTGATCATGAGTGTGAGAAACTAATAATATGTCATAAAACATTAACTCTTGCAACATATTATTTATCTAGGGACCTGCACTGAACAAAGGTCATCGAAATGCGTTACTAAGGACAGATGCTGACAAAGAACTAAAGGCTAAGGTTTTATGAAAAGAAAAGGTCACGTAGGGTCCACTTAGGGAAGCGAGTAGCGTTGAGGCCATAGAACAATTCTTCTCTATATTGGTAAGCTTTGCTCTAATAGTTTCTTGAATTAGTGATTCCTCTTGTGGGTAAAGTTTTCACTTTGTCAGCGGTGGGAAGGCTTATTCCATGCTATAAACATACATGTGAGATTTAGAATTTGACCAGTGATGAAAATATCATACATTCTAATCATTTTTTTCATTGCCTCTTCGTAGAACGTTTATATAAAGGCACTAACATCAGGTGTGATACTGGTGGGTAATGCCACTCTTGGACTTCTTACTCTAAATCGAAGGTAAACGACTAAAACTTCAATTTTCAACTTGACTGACTTCAGCACTGGGAGCTTAATTTTAGGTATTAGTTGGAGCTTCCATTTTACAACAGCATAACAAAACATCATCGGGGGTAAATTCAAACTGAAATTTTTAAAAATACTACGGTCCAATACTAAATACTTCAACTAATGCTCAAGCGACCAACATAAGCTAGTGCTTCTAAGGTTTTGGTCGAATTAGAGATGACGGGTCAAGTTTTAACAACCAAGCTGTCACGTAGCGCCAGCTACATACCCTACAAAAACACCGCTCGTTTGAAATATTTTGACATTTTAGAGTCCGTTATTTGATATTTACGTTGCACAGTGGTCCAGAATACGAATTAAGCTGGAAAGATGTATTTTCAGCCTAAGTTTGAAGTTTTGGATCAAAATCGTCCTCTACAAAGTTGTTTCTAATAACAAGGTATAGGTATAGTTTCTAATATAGGGTGTTCCTATAAAAATCAGTGATATTACTGTAAATTTTTATATAAATTTTTTTAGCAAAAGTTTTTTTCCCATTGATTCTAGAACAATGAAAGTTACAATTTTCGATGTGCTGGAATTGTCTCTATCGTATTTCAAACAAAAGTTATTAGTTTTTAAATAAAAAAGGCATTTTTAAACGCTGGTTTTTCTAGTTGGGGCAAACCAAAAAATATTGCTTAACAGCATTTAAAAGGATTTTTATTATTGCATATCATGTTTGAAAACTGGAGATAGATATTTTTTTAAATTGAGTAAAACTCATTTGAAAAGGGCGTAATTTTATAAGAAAATCCTATAGGATTCTTTTGCTGTTTAACCATAGCAGCTCAACCGTTTTCAGTTAGTAACGCTAGTTAGAACTTGTTGATGAGATTACTGTGGTCACAGTGGTCCAGAATGCGAATTTAGATGGAAAGATACATTTTCAGCCGCAGTTAGAAGTTATGGAACAAAATTGTTTTCTACAACGTTGTTTTTTATAACAAGGCGCTTCTTTTGGTGTGAATGAAAACTAGGATGGGGGCGACCCCGGCGTATTGGTTAACATCCATACCACTCACGCCAAAGTCACGAGTTCGAATCTCACCCCCGGAGAAGTTACGAAAATGCCCAAAAAGTGGTGTTTGACTGACTTTGACGGGGGATGAACCAGCCCGAGGCTGAAAATCTCGATAATCAAGAAACAAAACAAAAACTAGGGTGGTCCTTATTTTTAGAAAAATCAAAAATCTAACTCTTTAAGTTGCAGAAATAAAGGCATATTATTGAAAAAAGTTCTAGAATAAATAATTTCAAGCAGCTTTGAAGACAGAATTTTTTCTGTACCTTTTGATATGACCGAGTTAGAGTATTATTAGAAACAACTTTGCAGAGGACAATTTTGCTCCAAAACTTCAAACTTCAATCTTTCCAGCTCATTCGCATTCTGGACCACTGTGCATTGGCTTAGGGAATCTGTCAAGGTAATTTCAATATTAAGTTGTGTACCTAACTTATTTTACAGTAAAACTGACGAACAAGAATACAAATTAGTAAACAAATCCGGAATCTTGCAAAACAAGAAATTTGAAACATGAATTGCAGCGATAGATAACAGCCATGTTTAGAATCAGCCTTGGTGTAGGTCATGCAGTTGTGGTAAACATAGGTATCAACTTTGGGAAGGTGGTAGGGGTGGGGGTGGGGAAGGGAGCACTTTTTGCTCTAGTGCTTTTTTGCATTTCATACAGACAACTATGCGGTACGCGGGAACGGCAAAGCTTTATGCTTGGGGTTTGGCATTCCAACATGTCAAAACGTGCGCATGTTTTCTGGGCCTCAAACCATACTCGTCAGAGAAATTACTCTACGTTTAACAACGACTGGACAATGAACATAGCGCCAAGACAAGATGGTAACCCAAGTCTGGCCATCAAGGCTATTTTGCTGGCTCTTCAAATGTTCAGAGTTGTATTGCAGAATTCCTGGTCAAGGGCATCTTCCTGGACGACTGGAAACATAAGATCCTCGTATTTCTACCCAAGACTAGGAAGCCGCCACGTGAGCCATCGGATTATCGTCTGATATGCCCGTTGGACACGGCGGGTACAGTGCTTGATAGGATAATCCGCAATAGACTGCCTACACCAGAGGTATGAAGGTAGTTCGCCTCCCCGCGGTGCACCTTGGAAACGTTAAGCTCCCCTTAACGGCTAAACGAACTACGGAGGGAGCGTCCTACGACGCATTGGGGCAGATGCCAGTAAAACCCCAATTATGGCAACTGGCTGCGAAAGGAATAACTAGTGGTACCGTTGCATTCGGGCTGGCTGTGGCTGGCTGTGTCATCTCCCTCAGTACTATCGGGTGACACCGATAGGAAATGGCAAGGTTCCCGCGGCACAGGTCGTCTCCGTCCTGTTAAAACCTTGGCAGGCCTCCAGTACGTTCCATTCTCCACCGCCCGACCTCGCCAGTCGGGCGGGAGTAGGCTCAGATGACCCTACACCTGTCTTACGCTGATCCGGCTCTGAACACGGTTCCCCATGAAGGGCCCTGTCAACCCTCGCATGGCCTCCCTGCTTGCACAAACAACCATGGGATCACAATAGCGACTACTCCACGTGGGTTTGGATAGAGGCTGGAGGGGTGACCCAACAACATGGAGGAAACGAAGGAACCCCAGAAGAAGGAGGTCTCCACTACGCAGAGTGGTGGAATCAGGTGTGAGCGACACGTGCGGTAGTGCTACGGTATCGGAGGCAGGTGTCCACCAAGCTAGGTGTGGTCATGGATGGGCCAGGACTCACCCGGGCCATGGATAGGATGCGCGAAACCCTTCCTAGGGTGATGGAGGTGTCTGAGCAATTGGACGCGATTATCGACTTCACGTCGACGCGTAACAATATTGCGAAGGACTTCAAATTGAGCCTTCTGAGGCTACGCATGACAGTGCAGGCTGCATGCAAGGAGAGGGAAGAGCTGGAGGCCAAGCACCTAGCCGAGCAAAGGTCCAGATCGTAACATGTGCAGAAGGTGTGGCAGCACTAGCCACAAGGCACGGGAATGCAAAGGTTGCCCCATTTTCTTGATGTGCGTCGCAAAACCGGATAATAAGCACGTCGTGGAGGGCAAGTGTTCAGCCGCTAAGAGTATTCGAACGAGCCAACAGTAATGCAGGTAACCAAACTTAACCTGAACCATTGTGAGGCCGCCCAGCAACTGCTGTGTCAGACAGTTAGCGAGTCGGCATCGGATATCACCCATACCGCATCCCAGCCGACAACGGAAACTGGTTTGCGGACAGGTTCTATATGGTATAATGGACGACGGGCAAGTTCAGGAGGTTGTATCTACCATAAACGAAGGCTTCGCGGTTGTAATAGTGAATTGAGTATTCTTCTGCAACTGCTACGCACTGCCAAGATGGTCGATTGAACAGTTTTCCAATATTCCAATAATGTTTCGTTGGTAATATCGGGGGCCTTCAACGCTTGGGCGCTCAAGTGGGGGAGCCGCCTTACCAACCCCAGGAGCTAGAATCGTCTGAAGGTCTTGGTTAGGCTCAATGTCGACCTAGCCAACGTGGCTAATAAGAGTACCTTCCATAGAAACGGAGCGGAATCGATCATCGATATAACATCTAGCAGCCCAGGACTGCTTAGCAAATGGAGGGTGGATGATGGCTACACCCATAGCTACTACTTGGCGGTTCGTTATTGTATCTTCCACAATACAAGGCAGCGTGCAGAAGGAGGAGCATCCACTCCATTCGCCTGCAGGTGGAGGATGTGCCACTTTGACGTAAAGACATTTAAAGAGGCCCTTGAGAAGAAACAAAACTTACGTAAAACTCAGGAACCTTGCGGCGAACGATTCGTTATGACACGCAAGACGGAGGATGCAAAGAGCGCTGTCAGACGCCAAGAGGATCGAGTGGGGTGACGCCTATTGGGTAGTAATGGTCAAAACTAGAGGAACGATCGAGGTGATCGTTGGGGGACTCTTTCCGAACCACGACTCGAGTCCATGGTCCCCCGCCGCCGTAGATTTGTCCCATGACCAACGTTCTAGTATCCCCGACCCTGACGCTGTCATAGCGAACATTGACAACGGCACAACAACGAACGAATAACTTATTGCGATAGCAAAGTCGCTAAAGGTGAACAAAGCACTGGGACCGGATGGTACTGCGAAGCTGGTCATCTAGACGGCTATCTTGTTGGATTCCGAAATGGTCATGGTGGTGATGCAAAGGTGTCTGAACGAGGGCATCTTTCCGAACGCCTGGAAAATTCAGACCCTAGTGTTGCTACGGAAGACTGCAAAGCCACCAGGAGATCCATCGGCATATAGACCTATACGTCTGATGGATACAGTGGGTACGGTGCTTAAGAGGGTTATCCTAAACAGACTGATGAAATACACGGTGATATAGGCGTTCTGTCAAACAACCAGTTTAGCTTCCGTTAAGGGAAGTCGACGGTGGATGCCGCCCTGCCCGTCACCAAGACGGCTGAGGTGGAAATCCAGCGCAAGAGGCGAGTAGTCCGGTACTGTACAATGAGAAACGTTGGGCGCCAGTTGGGAGACCATCAACAACCCGATCCAACGCCACAGGGTTCCTGTGTACTTGTACAGGATTCTGAGATATATATTCCAAGAATGGTTAACAACACAGAGGCGGGTCAGGAACGAGTCCAAATCACCGCAGGAGTTCCCCAATGGAGTAATGTTGAATCCAGGTGAGGTGAAGTCAACGGAAAGTCACGCACTCCATTGACATAATTGAGGTTTGGATGCGCTCCAGAAAAAAAAGCTAGCCCATAACAAAACGGAGGCTACTATAGACAACAATAGTAAATTCGAAGAAATTTCTCACCCATGTTAGGCATTACTAGGAGAAGGTCAAATCGCTAGAACCAAATCAAAGCAAAAGGTAGTATAAGAGCACGACCGGTTGCATATTCTTTTACCAGTCAAGGAGGTATCCTCCCCCTTGCATACCCTGCATTGGTTAGCTTGGTAAAAGATTATGTGCCCGATCGGATACTACTAAATTCAAATGCCCTTCAGCTCGCTTTCAAACTTGTATCTTTCAATTTCAAAAGCCTGCCGTTACACTTAACGGAACTATCAATTGTTTTCATCATTTCTATTCGTTCTAGCAATTAGATACTGTCCACTCCTAGAGCCTCTCATGGAGATGAGAAATTATCTGCTTCTGACAAATTTCTTCATAATGACGTCCATGTTTTACTTCCTGCGACCATCACTTTAACTTCACGTGGTCCATCGATTGTGGAAACATTTTCGATTTCAATGTTTTTCCCCGGGCATCGTCCTGAAAAGCTTCGGAACCGCATGAAATGAAATATATTGTTTACTTTTCATTTGTGAGCTGGAATCATTACTTGCGTTTGCAAGTGCATGGTTCAATGCACTGGCAAATAATCGCAATGTTCAAGGGGGGGTGGTAATACTGAGAAGATGATACGCAATTCATAATAATTATTTTTTCGGATTGTGGCAACATGATTTATCGCTGTATCTTTTTTTATTTTTTATTTTTTCTGATTAACATGCGATGGATGGCATCTTTTTCGTGAAAATCTTGTAAGAGAAAAGCAAGTAAAAATCAGAGGGGCTCGAAACATGCCCGCTAATTATTTCGTGGTATATAATCATCGCAGTTGGGATTTTAAAAAGCAAGATAGGTAATTGGCTGCAAGAATTGGCAAAATATGATGCGGAGGGAAGTAAGTAATTGAAAAGTATATGCTTACTTTTGCCGATACAGGCTAATGTTCTTTGTTAGTCGTAAAATGGTGAAGATAAAAACAGGGAAATAGTTTTCATTATGGGCTTTGTAAAAACCATAAAAATAATTAAGAATAAGTGAAAATGACTGACCCAAGGGAATGCACAGTATAAATTTGGATTTTCTACAGGGAACAAGCTTATATCCTAATTTATTTAAACGCTTAATTGGTAACATCATCCGGAACGCGAATATCGTAAGGGATTTGTTTAACTTTACTTATTTGCCAAAGCTTGGAACAAATATGCCATGGATGAAGTTCAATATAACAGGTGGCCACCAAAGAACGCAAATGATTTCATACTTTTCTGTCAGAACAATAATACTTTCAGAGGAAAAAGCGCTATAAGATATTGCAAGCGATAAATGTATATTACACGGAATGAACTTCGTTGGGTCAGCTAGTTATGGATAAAAAGACGCTCCGTTTGCTGCGCACTATGATTAACAACAAGGATTCATTGAGCCAGCGCCAAGCGGTCAGCGAATTTAATTATTCGAAGTCGTACATTGATAAGATTCTGAAAAACTACAAGATACAGCCCCATTGGGTTTTTCGAAATGATGACGTGGGACTACGCTACTAAATGTAAGCCATTTGGATTGTACAATGAAATATTCTTTGAATTAACCCTTTCAGGCCTATTTTTTTCCAGGCTTTGTAATACAAGCAACTTGGTGTATTATGATTGATTAGGTGTTCAATAACAAAGAGACGATTGAAAAGAAGTAGGCAATAGGACTAGGAAGTAGGACTAGCTACATACAGAGGGTAATTTCAAGAGTCGAAGTGACATTTATCACTGGTAAAATGAAGAAAGTCACCTGCAGTGACTTGACTCTTCTGGGTAAATCAAATGGAGAGTCACGTCACTGCAAGTGACTTTTCTCACTTCGCCACTTCGACTCTCAGAATAATCCTCACAGATTCCTTAAAACACAATTTATTTGCTTGAACGTTAGTGCTTTGTCAGTTATAGCAACCGTGGGTCTTTATACACCAATCATCAAATTTGCAATATGGTTGCGTGATTACCACAGAAAGCTGTAACTTTATTGGCCACAGCTGGAATTTTCCATCAATTTTTGTTTTGTCTTATACAGTGTGCGGCAGAAAATAATGCAAAAATGTTCAAACTTGAGTCTTGGGTTAATTCATGTAGCTAGTGACTAATTTCTGTCTAAACTGTACTTGTGTAAGTTTACTTTCAAGTGCTGCATCCAAACATTCTATTTGTTTTATTGCAAATTCGTCAAAATGTTCGCGATAGCAGTGATCACCAGTTTGTTGCTCGCCCAGAAGAAGCCGAAAGATTGCCAAAAAAGTCCCTGCAGGATGGTCCTAAGCAGTGGAAGCCGGGAAAGGGACGTCCGCGCTTTGCACGCATGTCGAACGTGATCAAATCGGTCTGTGCAAAAATTGCTCGCAACCCGGTGCGTTCCATAAGAAAACTTGCAAAGGAAGCCAATATTTCGGAGAAATCCATGTTGAGAATCACCAAAGAAGACCTGCATGCATCTTCCAGCGCCAGAATAAAACGCCACTTGATTACGGACCGGGTCAATGATGTTTGGCTTGGTGTCCAACGTTTGGAAAATGTCGCCTGTTTTCATTGATGCTGAAGTTAAAATCAATACCGAAGTATGTATCGGTATTTTAAAGGGCCAAGTGCTTCCCTGGGTGAAGGCCAACTTCTCCGAGGACGAAAACGTTGTCCTAAAGCAGGATTAAGAACCGTGTCACACGTCCAATCGAACCCAACAATGGTTGAGCGATAACATGAAGTTTTGGCCGAAGGATTTGTTGCCCCCTAGCAGTCCAGATCTTAATCCGTTGGATTATTCGATTTAGGCATATGTTGAAGCACGAGCCTGCAAAACATCACACCCTAGTGTGGAAACCCTGAACTTAACCATAACACGCACATGGTAGTCAATGTCGGAGGACTATTAGCAGCACTAAAGATAGCTGCACTCGAAAATGTTGATATTATTGCTTGAATTAGTTGAAAATGGGATTTGAAAGAAATAGAACAAATGTTCGCATTATTTTCTGCCGCACCCTGTACGTGCCATCGGACTTAGCTTAGTAGAAAACATTTTGAATTTACATTCATTGCTGTATCGCGGAGTGCTGTAGGGTTTTTATTCCATTCTCTGCAGCTTGATATACTAAAGTGATTGAATAGTTACCACCAAGAGCTGTCACGAAGTGCAATGCTAATGATTCTATCACCTATTTAAACGTCACACTCACGACTATACTCATAATTATTCCTGGCTCAATTTCATACGAATTGTCTACGAAGACTTATTCGTAAGCTCAAGCTTACCACGAAACAAAAAACGAAATCAATAGTGAATCAAACCGTTTTCTTCCGAACAAGAATTCCTTGCCTTCGATCCTTTTCATCATTACCAATAACAACATCGTTGCTGTCGTTCTCCTTTCGACGGAAGTGCATCTAAACTGTTGCTGCAAACAATTTCCTGCTCTTGCATCATGCAAAATGCAAATTTGGTTTAATGCAGAAATGTTCCACGCCGTTCCGTTACATGGCATTGGTGTTTCGGAAAATCATGGCGTGCTTTTCAACGGCAGAATGGAAGCGTCGTTCAGTAGTGTGCATTTACATCATAGTATGCCGTTCTCTTTTTTTCGCACAAACACAACGATTGTTTGCTAAATTGAGCTCCGGAAAACAAGTGTATCGATCTTGTGAAAGTGCGATGTAAAAAGTAAAACAGGAAAGCTTCATTTAAACTGCTGACCCTGTGTGTCTGTACTCAATTTCAGCAGGGGTTCTAAGACTTCAGTTACCGTTTCCCTTAACCAGCAAAACTCCCTTACAAAAAACCTGACATTTTATCTACCCTGAGCTTACCTCAGACAAACTTGCTAAGAATTTCAATTAGTGTAAAGCGACTACAAGGCACAATCATGAAATTAACAGCGTTTAGAGCATCGATAGTTTTTGTTTTAGGACGTACAAGGGCTAGACAAAATAACTAGGATAGGCAAATATATGGTCAAATTTGGGGTGCTCTAACTTCACGAAATATTGACCCATTTTAATTCTCTTAGAAACAACCGACGGGGAAATTAATTTATTTTTATAAAACAGTAACGTGAATGGCCATGGCTCCCAGACACCGAAGATATTCTGGGTTTCCGAAGGGGACGTTTTACATGTCGATTAGGTGAAATTTTGAACAGGATGCCGCTTAGAAATATTTTTCTCTAGTAAATACACAAAAAGCGGTAACATTTCCCAAGCGAATGATTTTTTGAGCTCAAAAATTAGCCTTAAAATGACCGAGATATGGCCATTTTTCTGGAAAAGGTTCCCCTGAAGTGTTCAGGATGCGGAAAGATCTTTCTTTCATCAAAATATGCCGTGCGACACCTCTTTCTTCTTCTTTCTTCATCACAAAGCTTTTCTTAAACTTAAGTGGATGTCTGCTTGTGTGTAAAGAAATAAGCTCACGTTTCTTGGCAATCGCTTGGTTGAAGTGGACGGAACAACCCCCAAATGGATGGTACTATGGTTGCATTGAAAGTTTTTGAAATCGGTCAACTGATTCCAGAGATATTGCTGGGACAAGTTCCGGTGGGGACGTGTAACTTTTGAAGATATTATCTAAAACGTTTCAAATCTATCATGCAACGCCTTTTCAAGATCAATGGTAGTCCTACTGAGTGCCCAAGAGAACACTGGCCACATCAGGACCAAAACATACAATCTTCGTCTTTCTTAGCGTTTCAAGCTTATTGCTTTCCCAATAAGCTTATTGCTTGCTCTCATCTTAGTGTTCTAAGTGCACTTTCACAGTTATTAATTAAGAGTTTTCGATGCCAGGTACCATTTTTGCATTAGGATGATTGTGTGGCAAGTACAATCATACCCTATGCCCGAGAGTTGAGAAATTTTCCTTAACGAAAAATTCATAGACCAGACCGGGAATCGAACCCAGCCACCTCAATCATGGTGTTGCTTTGTAGTCGGTTCTTTACCGAGTGAGTTAAGGGAGGACCCAAAACAACATAAAATAAATGCAGTAGTCGTGGACCAGTGGTGGTATCAAGTGCCCGATACCTTATGGGCGTGTTCTTGGTTCCTTCGGGGAAGAGGCCAGTTATTTTACTTGGACCTAAACATACTATGCGACACCCCAAATCACATACGAAATCCAAAATAAGTGCAATAAGTGTTGTATCAAGTGTCCAGAACCACATTGGCTACATCTGGACAAGATTCGGGTACCTCCGATGAAGTGGCCTGTTTTTGACACGGACCGAAACCTATCATGCGACACCTCTAGTTGTATCAGAATCCAAAACTAAATGCAATGGTAGTGATATCAACCGGTCACGAACGGACATGTAGTTTCGAGGAATAGCCAATTTTATAAATATCACGTGACACCTCTAATAACATCAGAATTCAAAAATAAGCGTGATGCTGGTGACATCTAGTGCCTATAACTGCGTTTTCTCTCCAGAATAATGCATCAAGCAATTGTAAAAAAATATAATACGTAAGATGGGTCAGATCTCACCATAATTGGATAAATTCAGGCTATTGACATTCTCATGTTATTGGAAGTGTGTATATTTCTAATGACTTCCCTGGATACCCGGTATATATTAACGAGTCGTGGCTTGGAATATTCGAAAAAAAATGTTTTATTTACTGAATTTCTTGCATTAACACTGATCACTATTTTTAAATTAATCTATTATAAGTCGGGAATTGAATTCTTATCTACTCGCGTACACGAACTGCAATAAAAGTGTTTCTCCAAAGGTACTTATTACTTGCAACTCGCTTGAATACTGCTGACGCTGAAATACGTGTGAAGTTCGATCGGCGACCACGTCTGGTCTTGTTGCTGTCTACTTGTTACCAAAATAGTCAACAAAATTCGTAAAATCTAAGTTTT
This sequence comes from Aedes japonicus, assembly GCA_034211315.2. NCBI lineage: Eukaryota > Metazoa > Arthropoda > Insecta > Diptera > Culicidae > Aedes > Aedes japonicus. The sequence goes on along the minus strand of JASCZW010015165.1, from coordinate 4,721 downwards.
CCGGAATGATGTCCTATCATATCTTAACAACTGGTGACCTATTCCAGATACATGAAATAGGATTCCCTGGATACCCGGAATGTGTCTAAACCTCATTTTTTCCATGTGTGATAATTGAATCTAATTAGGCTGACCGACACCATAACTATTTAATGTTAATAGCGAATTGTAGTACCACATTACCTTTCATTTGACAGATTGTGTGTCTGATTTTGTCAATTTTGATTCTGATATACGACTTAGTTCCTAAAATCCGTGTTTTTTGGAACTTCTTTCGGACATTTCTCCGAACCCCGATAACCAATTCCAGAAACATTTAGTAAAGTTCTACGGGACTAAAATGTCTTTCGGTGGTCGTTACACCAAAATTCGACCGGCGGTTGCAGGGATTTGTTCCCAAAATTCGAGTATTTTTGGAAATTGTGTCGACCATATCTCAAAAACCTTACATGACGGTGATACTACTTCTAGTGAGGGTGCTAAGAGTTTTGAGAAATTTACGATTGAATCTTACTGATCCTCTTTGTTTACAAACTCAGATAAGTCTGTTTGACAAAGTACTCGAGGATTGTAGATCTTAAGTTATGAACTAATGGACAGTTCAGAATGACCCAGAACATCCAAGATATCATCATAATGTCGGCTGAACTTCCAGAAGATCCATTGAACATGGTTAAATATATAGGGAACGTCCATTAATTACGTCACGCAAAAATTGAATTTTTATAACCCCCCCCCCCTTCTTGTCACGTTTTTTGTATAGACCTTCCAATTTTTTTGTATGGATTGTCATGTTTTCTCAAAACCCCCCTTCCCCCCCTACTGCGTGACATAATTTATGGAGCTTCCCATATCGTAAATTAGTATAGCTGAAAAAGCTACCGTTACTATTGTATATTCCAAGATCTAAACTCCAGGACAGTTTGATTGACTAAAAACATCCCAGATTATCTCATCGTGCCTTTTGGCCTGTTAAAATTTGATTTGATGAACTTTATTGAATGATTATCGCTAACTTGTATAGCTAAAAAGGCTACAGTTACAAATGTAGATCCTTTGTTTCGTTCCTAACATTTTCATATTCAGGATGCCCTGGGTTGAAAGTCAGGTCTTTAACGCAAATATTTTAATTTTTCTCTGATAGAATAGTCATGTTGCAGCATGTTTGCCGAAGATAGTGATCGTTTTTGTTTAGTGTGTGATTTTAAACAGTCATTTTTCTCCAGGTGGAAGTCCATACACAACAAATTTTATAATTACTCAGATCAGGAATTTGTTTGACAGCAATAACTGATTATTGCTTTTGTAAATGTTGATGATACAGCAATGTTGCTATTGATAGAGCGTTGCAGTAATGACAAAACTTTTTTTTTGTAGCTGTTACATGAGAACAAGGTTGTTGCAACATGAGTGCGAATTACAACAATTTCTCACAGCAAGTTGTCTCTTTCCCATAATCGATACAACATTTTGTAGCTTTACTTCGTATTTTGTGATACATTCAAGTTACAACATATCATTGTTACAGAGTGAGAGAATAACGGGTGTATCTTTCGTGAAATTTTTCTTATGTTTTTAGGTACAAAAAGCGAATGTTTAACCACTGCCACTAAATCTATAATATGAAGTGCTCCATTTCGAAATGATCTGGCCTCTATGATAAAATTTAAGAAATTAAGGTAAAGTACCAAGTGATGACAAGTCGAAGTCTCTAGTTACACGAAGGTGGTATAAGGGAGCACATTATTAGGCTCAACTAGGTCCGGTTATTGGCCGTCTCGACAAGACAAGGTTACAAAAACTTACGTTTTAATTTTAATTCCCCTCTTCGTTTACGAAATCATATAGGGTACAGGACGGTTTTTAAGCAGTTTAATCAGCACATGGAAGATTTGATGAAGCTGTATGTAATCTATAATTAGAACTGCCTATATTTAGACGTCAATCCTTCTGCTTACTTTTGATCTATCGGAACATACCTTCAGAAACGAGCATTAGACTCAAAAAAAAACTCATATCCAAGGAATAAAATTTCCAATATCAGGGTCATATTTAAAGCATACGGATTGCTTTTCGATCATGAAAATGTTTTTTTCAGCTCCGCAATCTGTACATAAACTAACAATTTTCTATAAATGTGATTTCTTGCATGTGTACGAAGGCAAAATGAAACCGGCCGGTTCACAATTCTCTGCAAACGTCAATCTCCTCAACCCGCTGCTTTGTTCTACCCATCCGCTCTCGAAAACAATTAACTAAAACATATCGATTACTATGATCTCAAACTTGTCTACTAGCAGGTTATGAAACAGACGTATAAGACCAAATGTTTAGTTTGTCGTTGGTCTTTTGATTGGCAATGTGTATTTCTTATTTCATTTACTTTCACGGAATTTAAAGTTAGTTAAAGTGACTGTGACGACAAACGGGATGCTTCGTTTAAAAACAAACAAATGTAAGAGACAGCCGGATTCTCTTTACAATACCTGTGCGCTATATCCATGGTCAACAAAGAAGAGAGCAAACATATGATAATGCCAGATGATTGACAATATAATCGTAAGCATAGATCGACCTCATATGATTAGAAGAAACATGAAATAAATAGTGATTTCAGATGATCAAGATATGAAATAAATTTAACTCAATGTTGAACATCACATTCTGGCAACAAGCCTAGATGTGAGAAGGAGCTGATGAAGACATTCCCTCCGGTACACGCGAACAAATGCAAAATAGACAAAGGCATAATTTTTGGCGAACTTCTTCATCAGGAAACTAGGAGAATTTAAAATTAACACTTCATTTGATCACTTTTTAACAAATAAAAAATAAAACATTGAAACACTTTTTCAAATTTTCGCTAGTAAACGCGAGCAAATTCCTTTTAATTCTACTATGAGCTTATCTATGAGCTTTCTATTTCGTCTTCTACTTACAGACTTCTTCAGTGTCGAGTGCAGTGTTTCAATGTTTTATTTTTTATTTTTTAAAAAGTTAAAAAATCAAATAAAGTGTTAATTTTAAATTCTCCCAGTTTCCCAATCACAATCGTTCTACTAATACGTTAAATAAAAGTTTTTTAAAAAAAATAGTGTTTAAAAAAAGTGAAAGTTCTTCATCAGGTTGAAAACTAATGGTTTTCTGGATGATTTGTTTTAAATCTTCAAAATGACGAGATTGTTTTTATAAATGCGTCATAACAAGTCATAAAAGCCACTCATAATTTTGATTGTAAAGGGTGTCCACGATGAAATTGCCACACATAAAATTGATTCGCAAAATTCGAGTTTTCATCCGATTGCCATCAAATTTTCAGGGATTGAGAAATAACTTTTAAACTTCATTTTATCATTTTACTCGTATTTTATTTACAGTCCATACGCAAATGCCCGCACCTTGGCCTTAACCCCAGCCATAAGATTCTGCACAACCTGTGAATCAACCGTTTTTTGCATGTAAACCCATACTTTCTTCAGTTCCTCGACTGTCTTCACTACCTTAGGTCGTTTAAGAAGGTGCTGCTTCATAATCGCCCCAGTACTTCTCGATGGGGCGGAGCTCCGGAGTGTTGGGAGGGTTGAACATTTTCGGCACGAAATTGACCTTATTGTCCGCATACCACTTCAGCACGTCCTTGGAGTAGTGGCATGAGGCCAAATCCGGCCAGAAGATTGTTGGGACGTTGTGGGCCTTCAGGAGAGGAAGCAGCCGCTTCTGGAGGCACTCTTTTATGTACACCTGTCCGTTCATCGTGTCCTGGGTCACGAAAGGTGCACTCCGCTTCCCGCACGTGCAGATGGTTTGCCAAACCAGGAATTTCTTCGCAAATTTGGACATCTTCTGAGTGCGGACATGCTCCGGAACGCTGAACTTATCCTTGGCCGTGAAAAACAGGTTGCCGGGGATCTGTTTGAAGTCGGCCTTCACATATGTTTCGTCGTCCATGATGCAGCATTCAACTTTCGTCAGCATGTTGAGGTACAACTTCCTGGCACGGGTTTTGGCGGACTTGTTCTGCTTCTCGTCGCGATTAGGGGCCTTTTGAACCTTGAACGTTCGAAGCCCAGCCTTAGTTTTGGCCTTCTGGACAAAACTTCGGCTTAGGTGCAGCTTCTTAGCCACATCCCGAACGGAGGCGTTCGGATTTCGGTTGAAGGCCCCAACTACGCGGTTGTGATTTTTGGTGTTGTACGGAATACTTTTTCCTTCACTTCTGGGCTTCCGATCGGTGGTCAACCGTTCCTCGAACCGCTTAATCACTCGCGACACCGTGGAATTCGCGATTCCCAACGTTTTAGCGATGGAACGATGCGAGAGATCCTTGTTCTCGTGATGAATGCGCAAGATTTTATCACGCACGAGCTGTTCTTTCGACTCCATTTCCGCGAGTTTTGATCACAGGACTTTAAAACTTGCAGGATGTAAATAATGCACTATGAACTAAATCCACCCAAATTTTCATTAAATTCTACCCAACGGTTAAAAAGTAAGAGCAATTTCATAGTGTGGCAATTTCATCGTGGACACCCGTTATATAATACGGGAAAAGATTAGTTTTCTTCCAATAGGGTGGAGGAAAAAGTAAGCAGTGGACCATTTTCGTCAATCATCGATATTTCTCAGAAATATTTTATCTTAGCGATTTGATATTTTATACATACGCAGGACCATACTTTTCAAAAAATGTCTGGAATACATCCGGCATGCTCAATTTTTTA
>JASCZW010015164.1:0-21178 GCA_034211315.2 Aedes japonicus | reverse complement strand
ATATATTGAGCTTAGCTTAGCTTGAGCTTAGCTTAGCTTTAGCTTGACTGACTGCACGTATCGATGGTTGCTACTCCGTGATTGATCAGAATCAGTGAAATTGCACAATGAATCAACTGAATGGGGCTGGGAGTAACCGACCATTCTCACTGTATACGTTTCAGTGACTCAATTTCTTTAATAATCAATAACGGCGCCGGCCACGTCCTTGCAATCAGTTGGGAATAGGAAGGAAAGTTAGTGTGACCTTTGCTGATTAGGGACCGTGTTTACCTCTGCATCCCCACAAAGGTCACAGGAAGGAGGTTTTTTCTATGATAGTAGAGCTCGATGGATCAGGATTCACCTTGATAAGTGATGTGATCATATATATATATTATGCATTTTAAAATTAAATGAACATTCACACATACATACACATGTATACATGCCACACAAACATCACACATACACTCAGTAGCAAAAACACAAAAAGGCACGAGCAAACCCTGCCCCCAAAAACCACGTTGTTCAACCTCTGTCTCCCCGCACAACCATCAATACTTCGAAATGAAAATCTGACAATTTAACAACTAATGTATAGACCCTATGCGATCAAAACCTCATGCCGACAAAACTACAGACCCGAAGCCATCACAACATGTGTGAAAAAAGCCATCCCTGGACACAGCAACCCCAAAAATCCGCACCCCTGTGAAGGACCCAGGTAGCCATACTAAAACCCTTCCACAGCCTACAAAATACAGAGAAAACAATGCGGACAAAACTCGAACTACTCCACAAAGAGGTCTGGACCACAGCTGGCGTCAAAGTTGACACACCAACACGAGCACCTCTCCCCGCTCACCCGATACTGACCCCGCCGAAACACCGGTGCAAAAAAAAAAAGCCGAGGTGAATTCATCTTATTAATACACATGATTTGTTACGCGTGAAATATCCCAAAAAACTAGTGTGACCCACGAAGAACTTTTACAATATGGAATTCAGTATGGATTGGTTTGTGAAAACAGTATACAGTGTTATACAGTATTATTAATAAAACTCACCCCGGCTTCCTCCCCGCACCGACACCTCAGCAAGGTCAGCATCGGGTGAAAAAGGGAAATGCCCACGCTGGTACGCCAACCCCGACGCAGCTGCAGTCCAAACCACCCTATGGAAACAGTTCAAATCCCGCCCACACAATCCTCCGTACCCCTACAAGCCCCGAAGAAACCTCAATATGCCACCCAAACCCCACACAGAAACACGGACCCCGAAATCTCTACGCCCAAAAATGACTCCCTCACACATGCCCGACAACCTCAAATCTATAAACCCTATCAACACTAAAACCTGATCATACCAGATTCACACATCTTGCATAATGTTGTCAAATCTTCATCCAAAAACACTGACAATTGACAAAGTTACAGGAGGCTGAACAAGGAGTCTTCCGCCAACAAAACCCTGCTCGGCCTCTCCCATGCCACTGAGTGTACATACACATACATATACATACATATTCGAAACAAAAAATATTGGAATGGGATACAAAAGGAGAAAATGGAAAGAGCTCACCCGGGTTTCCAGAACATTCCATTGCTGTGATTGTAACATCGAGCAACCAGAGCAGGTCCGCGCACCCTCCAGATAACATTCTGTTCTTAAGGAGATGGTCGACCATGAACGCTCCACGACCATTAACCAAACATCTCCGAGTGACGCGGGTGAACTCGAGCTCCTCCTGTCACCGCAAAGCTGTATGTTCGGGGTTCCATCTGCACCGGGGACACTTTGTTTTTACACCGAAAGCACCGTGTTGGGCCGCAATCAACTCTTTAGTGACCGAATCATTATCAAGATGAAAAGTTCAACATTACACAATAATTTCCACTAAATATCTAATTTTCTCGAAAATTTTCAGATAACAACAAGTAGCGAAGCACAAACACGTCAGTCCCGAGACGCGACCTACTTCGATCTCACTTGAAATTAAAAATATATTGAATATAGAAACAAAGCATCTATGGTCTTATGCAATTAAGTAATTGACAAATTTTAAATTATGCAATTCTGAAATTTTTCGAATTCTGAGTTAACGTCTAATTTTAAAATTGAACAAATTTGGAATTAGTACATTTTGAAATTTGAAAACATAAAAATGAATAATTTAGAAGTTCAAAAAATTTGAAATAAAGGAAATCTTACATTTGAGAATCAGGTAATGAAGAATTAGTAATTCAGAAATTTATAAAAAAACATTACGAAAATAAAAATAGGAGGAAATTTTAAAACGAAAAAGCTTGAACATGTATGAATTATGAATTTAGAAATGAAAAAAATCAGAAGCTTAAAAAAAATTAATGCAAAATAAATTAGAAACTTAGACATTATAAAAATTTCATTATTTTGTTAATTGTTAATATTTTGTTAATCAAGCAAAATGATATTTTCATCATAAGAAATTTTATATTTTAAAACAAAAGAATTTAAAGAACCTCGAAAGTGAACAAATTAAATTATTTAAAATACTACTAAAAACTAAATTTTACTATAGAAAAATATGTAACGAATTCAAACAAATGAGTATCAAAAAGTTCACTGATTAAGAAATCCAGTAATATTAAAATTTAACATTTAAATTTAAAAAATTTAAAACACATTTCTTTTTCCGAAATGAAAAAATCAGAAATCAATCCATTCAGAGATCTTGTAATTGAGATGTACAGCAATCAAGAAAATACCTTATTTAAGATATTCAGAAAATAAGAACTTCAAAAATTTATAAATTTTGAAATTTTGACATTTTAAATTTTGATCATAAGAAATTTGGAAATTTTTTAAATTTTGAAATCTAGAAACGTAGTATTTAAAAATATAAAAATTTAAATATAAAGAAATTTAGAAATTTAGAACGTCAGATATTAAAAAATTTTGCAATGAAGAAATAATAAAACTAGGAAATTGAGATATTTAAAAATCAAGAAACAGAGATATTAACAAATTAAAAACTTAAGAATAAGCAATTAGGAAATAAGGAAATTAATAAATTATGACACAAATATATAAAGAAATAAATAAATTAAGAAATTTAATATTGAGGATATTGATAAATAAAATATTTAAGAAATTAAGATATTATAAAAATTTGAGAAATTTGATGATATGATATTCAAAAAAATGAAAAATGGAGGATATAGGGAATTCAGAAATAGAGAAATAAAATTATTAGGAATTTAAAAAATTTTGATATAAAAATATTAAGAACGCAAGAAATCAAGAAACTAAAATATTAAGAAATAGAGTAATCAGGAAATGGAGAATTAACAAAATTTAGATATGAGAAGAAAAATTAGTATTCTCCATTTAATTTCTACTACCTTTGCTTATCTTCGACAGATACCCGTATTTCGTCTGCAATGTGCAGACTTCTCGTACTACTTCTCGTGTCTCGTACTAATAACTCGACTTGTAGTACGAGACACTGAAGAAGTCTGCACATTGCAGACGAAATACGGGTATCTGTCGAAGATAGGCAAAGGTAGTTGGAATTAAATGGAGAATACTAATTTTTCTTCTTATTTCTAGTTACAGGCATTCCACGAAACAGCTCAAACCCTCTTAGATTCAAAAGTGAGATATAAAGACAAAATTAAAGAAAATTAAGATATTAAGATATTTTATACAAAGAAATTTTGATTAATTTTTAAGAAATTAATATATAAGGATATTAAGAAATTAAAAGATAAATAACATAAAAGATAAGAATATAAGAAATTAATAAATACCGAAATTAAGAAATTTTGAAGTTGAGTATTTGAGAAATTATGCAATCACGAAATTAAAAAATAAAGACATTAAGATCCTAGGATATTTTAAAATTATGCAATTGAGAAATTAAGAAAAAAAATTTTTACGATCTGCAGATGTTATGACATTAAGAAGTCAGGTAATAAAAAAATTAAGAATGTAGAAATGAAGACATTAAGAAATAAAGAAATATGGAAAACAAGAACAAAAGAAATTAATAAATTAAGAAATGGAGGAATTCAGAAATGAAGAAATTGAGAGATTAAGAAATTTAGGGATAAAGAAATTGAAAATCAAAGGAATTATAAGTTCAGAAGTAAAGAAACCAAAAATTGGGACATAAAGAAATTGGACAATAAAGAGGTTATAAGATTTAGAAATAAATAACAACAGAAATTAAGAAATATAAAAATTAAAACTTTAAGATATTCAAAAATTAAGGTATTTTTGTAAAAACAACATTTTTTAAAGAAATAGGTATAAAGGAAAATTTATGAATTGAAAATATATAACGAAAGAAATAAGGATATAAAAATAACATATATTTATACATTACGAAACTAATAAATTCAAATTTTAAGAAATTATGATATTCCGAAATAATTCAATTGAGATATTAGGTACTAAGAATATTGAGAAATAATGCAATTAGAAAAAATAAGAAATATATGTATATATAAGGAAATAATGAGATGATGAAATTAAGAAATTTAGAGATAAAAAAGTTGAGAAACTAAGAATATATAAAGAATATATAAAAAAAATAGGATATCAAGAAATTAGAAAATTAAAAACTATGAGATCAAGAAGTTAAGAAAATAAGAAACTTATAATTCAGATATTCAAAAAATAAGAAGTTAAGAATATAGCTAACTTAGAATAACAAAAATTGATAACTAAGGAATGAATAAATAAAGAAATTGAGAAATTAAAAACGCTGAAAATTAAGAAATAAGGAAATGAAGACATTGAAAAATATACAAACAAAGAAATCATGGAACTAGGAAATAAAGACACTAAGATTTTGAGGAATAAAGAAAACAAGATATTAAAAAATAAGGAAATTTAAAAAATCAGATATTTTAAATAAAAAAAATTAAGGCATGAAGTTATAAAGAAAATCAGAAATTTTGACTAAAGCAATTAAGAAATTAAGTAATTGGGAAATAATAATATCACCAAGCAAAGAAATACAGAAATCCAGATAAAAAGGATATAAAAAAATTAAGTTATAGAGGTTAAAATAAAATAAAAAAATAAAAAATTTAAGAATCTAATATATGTACGAAAATATGAAATCAATGAATTAGGATATTAAAATATATAAGTATCTCAAGAAATAAGATAGAACCAAACAGAGAAACACATAAATTAAGATAATAAGAATATAAAAAAATTAAGATACTGATATATTTAAAAAAAAACTTCATTAACATGTGCAAAAATTATTAAATTAAAAAATTAAATCCAAAATATAAAAATATTTAGAGATAAATTTATGAACAAATCAATAAATAAAGAACCTTAAAACAAATAAAAATAGAAAGGGTATTAATAAATTAAATATCCAAGGAATAAACAAAATGAAACATTACGAAATTAACATTTTAAGAAATAAATTGATTCAATAGTTAAGAATAAAAGAAAAAAGAAGGAAAAAAAAGGGATGAGGATATAACAAAAATTTAGAAATTTAGAAATTAGAAAATATAAAAAAACAGACTCGAGATATTAAAATATTCGGATATTAAGAAATAAGGATATTAATAAATAAAAAAATAGAAAAATAAAGAAATAAAAATAAATAGACATATAGACATTTAGAAACAACAACAAAAATGAGAAATGGAGACATTAAAACATGAGAAAATTAAAAAAATTAGAAACCTAGAAATAAAAAAATAGGAAATTTAAGCAGAAAGAAATAAAGATAGTATAAAATGAACAAATTAGAATGTTAAGATATTGAGAAATAAGAAATTTAAAATAAAAAAATAAAAAAATATTGAAATTGAGAAAAAGAGACACATTCAAAAATTAAGCAAATACGATTTTTGTAATAAAAATAAAAGAACTCTTGATATTAAGAAATGAAAAAAAAAGTGATTAAGATATCAAAAATTAATTTGAGAATTTAGGAATTTGGGATATAAAAAATTTCAGATATAACGAAATGATGAAGTAAAGAAAATAAGATATTTATATATGAAAAAAATAAATAAATTTTGGTAATAAGAATATAGAAATCAAGTCATTAAGAAATAAGGAATTGATTATATCAAGAAATTAAAAATATAAGAGATTAAGACATTAAGATTAAAAGTTTAAAACACATAAATATATATAGAGATATAAGGAAATTGAGAAATTATGGAATGTAGAAATAAGGAACGAAAGAGAGAAGAAATTAAGATATTAGGAAAATATGATATTGATACATAAAAACATTTAAAAATCAAACAAATACCTAGTTGAGACATTTGGAAATTTGTAAATTAAGATAATAAAATCATAAATAATTGAGAATAAAGAATTTTATATTAAAAAATTAAAATTCATTTATTACGAAATTTAGATATTTAAAAGTTTATGAATTGATAATAGACAACAAAATATTGAATTTATCTGTGATGTGTGTTTGTTTTTTTCTTTCAAAAAATGTTTAGTCAAAGAAAACCATACATGTATAGTTTTAAGGTTCAATTAGAATTAAATTGAACGTGTTATGTAAACCATACTTTAAATTCTCACCCTCTTTCCCATCCGTAATTTGTAATTCCTATTAACCTCGAGACGGCCGCGAGTAATCGGTTCTATCTCCCTAACTCAAGTTTTAAGATAAATGATGTAGAAAAATATGAAAATTTGACTCTGTAAAGTTGATTCAATTGAGCCTGTACAAATAAATGATTATTTTAAAAATATAAAAATATACAAATTTTGAATTTTAAAATTTCAGAAATTCTGAATTTCTGATAATTCCGAATTTTTTAAATTCAAGTTCAAAATCCTGGAATTCAGAAAATCAGAAATTCATAAGTTCAAAAGTTCAGATATTAAAAAAAAAATGAACTTCTTAGATCTAGAAATCTATTTTTTTTTATTTTAAGCCACCAGACTGAACGCAGCATTGGATCTCAAAGCTTTGAGAAACGGGAAAATTTATCAAAGTGTTGACATAATGGATGCATGGCCAATTTATCGACTTAAAAATGGCCAAAAAGGCCGTTAATTGACTGAATATTGATATTACAATAAAAATATGTAAAGATTAACATTTGATGCATAGCTAGAAATCAGAAGAAAAATTAGTATTTTCCATTTAATTCCAAGTACCTTTGCTTATCTTGACAGATACGCGTATTTCGTCAAGATAAGCTAAGGTACTTGTAATTAAATGGAAAACACTAATTTTTCTTCTGATTTCTAGTTACAGGTGTTCCACTAAACAGCTCAAACTCTCTAGGATTCAGTTGATGCATGTCTGTGGCAGTTTTTTTTATCAACAAATATCATAATTCTCAAAAGATACTTTATAAGCATACATATTACCAAATGGATGAGATAACTACTTTGAGACTATGAGTCCGCACATCACAACGGAGACGATGAACACTCAGAAATACGTTGAGGAATGTCTCCAGAAGCGATTATTGCCGATGATCAGGCAGCACGAAGGTCAAGTAGTGTTTTGGCCTGATTTGGCGTCATGTCATTACGCAAAGGACACTTTAGAATGGTACTAAAGCCAAACTGCGTGGAGGCACGGCCAATCGAGACTTTTTGGGCTTTAACCAAAGCAAAGCTTCCAAAATTCATAAAACCAGCGGACGACATCCAAAAATTTAAAAAAGACTGGTCAAAAGTTGTTAAAATGGTGGGAAGTGCCACTGTGCAGAAGCTTATGGGTCATGTTCGAGGGAAAGTTAGAAGTCTTGGCTATGATTAAATATTTTGTTTAAACGAAAGTAAAATATCATATAAAACACAAATTCAAATATAATTTGCCAAATAAAATTATTAAAACTAAAAAAAAACATGACTTTTTTGTTATTTTGAAAGTGTGCTTATACTTTCTGGAACAGTCTATAGCAAACAAACGAAACTGTGAGCTAAACCATAATTAAGTTTATAACCCTGGCTAGTGTGAGCTGTTTAGTGGAATATCTGTAACTAGAATATAAGAAGAAAGATTAGTATTTTCCAATTAACTCGAACTACCTTTATTGCTTATCTTGACAGATACGCGTATTTCGCGTACAATGTGCGGACTTCTTCAGTGTCATGTACTAATACACGACTTAAATGGAATTAAATTAAATTAAATGGAAAATACTAAGTTTGTAACGCCTTGGTAAACCAAAGAGAAAGTCGGTCATCAGGGTTGGGTTCTTTTTTGTCGTTGCTGCTGCATATCAACTGATAATGCTGTCAAATATTGCCTGTACAAAACACGGTTGCTACAATTGCATTATTGTTTATCACCTGAAAATTTGCTAAAATCAGTTCATATTTTTTAATGCATACAATAGGTACTCGATTTTAACCTTAAGTGGGTGTTGTGTCAATTTCTATTGCTTCTTCGTTTTCGCAACACCACAATTGCCTTGTCGATATCAATTTCCAATGACTCTCAAATAGTTGATATACTGGCTGAACAAAGCCAACAAGTCAAAACAGCCAGCTGTGCTTTCGAGGAAACATAAAATTAACCATGTTCCAGCATCAGCAGCAAAGCCAAAAAACGGGTAAGTTTTCCCAAGTTATCACCACAAGCGAGATGGGATGCTCATGAATCATCTTCCACGCTCCTTGTTCCACTGCAAGCAAGGAAATTTTCGAACGTCATAAATTTCCATATCTGCAAGTGCCACCCAGCCTGAGCAGCTGCAGTCGCTTCCTTTTGGCGAAACCCATTCGGGTGCTTCACAGACAATTGAGCAATGCGGTTCTCCATTAAGTTAACCTTAACACGTACCTAGAAAGCTAGCAGTCAGTCGAGTGCTTTGTACCAGCGCTCAGAATAGATCCGAAATGTGTAAGGGGAAGCCGCTGCCGGGCGAGGACGTGATGTGTGTTTTAAGCTGGGAAGACGGTTAAATCATGTCGTGCCTATCTGGTGCAGATGTTGTCGTAGGATGCTTCCGACTGGGTTTGGCGGGGCGAGTGCTTTAATGAAGGATAGTTGTTTTTATGGAATGTTGAGCGAAACTGACTACTTATCATACAGGCATGATTGATAAATGATACATTTGATCGCAAGTTCAGAAAAATTGTGTACTTTTCTAACTAGAATAATAAATTAAAACTATTAACATAAAGTTAGGATAAATTATAGTTGTTCATTTTTGGAATGTAATTTCATAAATCAAAAGATACCTTAACGAAAATCTTCATGTTTCGTAGATATTCCATTGATTTTTCAGAATGTTCGCATTTGATCGTTGATAGACGTTTTTGCCATTGCCTCCTTTTTGGATTAAATAATGGTAATGTCATTGAAGTCTGGTCAGATCATCAAGGACAAATTTAAAAGCTTTGAAAAAAAATTGTGAGTGATAATAATAATTTCCCACTGCGCCACTGGCATTGTTACCCTGATTTAAAAATAAACTCCGTCAAGAAAAGAGAAACTAATTCATAATTCATATGATTAAAAAATACTACAACGGATAAAATGAAATTCAAGTAATAATTTCGTTACGCGAAAACTTTAAACTACCAAGAGACATCAAAAGAAGTGAGATTCCTTATCATCTCAAAACCAAAAAACGAAGAAATCCATCAACCAATCTGGAAGTTTCCAGCAGGTTCTGGGCAAAAAATAGAAAACATCCGAATTTGGAATTGAAATTGTACCAAAAACATTGACTTCAACATATCAGCCTAGAAGCTTGCAGCGAAAAACTACATTTCCTGAATGGTTGTCTTTTCACATCCAGAGGATATATGTTTCCCATTGTTCGATGTCGATTGCACTTACTTGCAATTCTACTGATGAGAAGAATACAATGTTGCCTTCCAGCAGAACATGTCCGTTTCCTTCTCTCATAGTTAGCTGGAAGCTGTTTGACAAGGTTCGGTGTTATTCAAATCAAATTCCCGAGTTGATGAATGCATTTGTGCCAACTAGGATTGTTTTAAATTTCTTCGAAATAAACTTGAACATTCCACTGAATTTATGTCGATAGGGTTACATGCACTCATGCCACTGCCCACTCACCTTTCCCGAAACAACCAGTATGGTAATACATAGGATGGGTTTTTATTGCAGTTTCGGTGGAAATTCTATTTTGGAACGATTTCAAATGTCAATTTAGAATTATAAAACGTGAAACGATCAAAATTTGTTCGACTAAAATTCGACCCATTTCTACACTGCACCAAAACACCCACCTTTTATCAAATGAATCCTTTGTCGTTTTATATCGAGACTGAATTTCGAATGCATGCTGTATGAAAAGTCGTCTTCCCAGAGTAGAATACGTATTGCATTGAAAAAGTCCTATAGACTGTTCCAAAAAGTATAAGCACGCTTTCAAAATAACGAAAAAGTCATGTCGGCTTTTCACGTCGGCTTTTCACGTCGGCTTTTCATTATGTCGCTGTGAAGCAAATAGATACTTTTGAAGAAATTTATATCAGTAGATGAAATCAGTTCGTTTTTTTTTGCATAACTGGTTTGAATTGTTACCAAATTAATTATCTTAGAGATAAAATCGTCTAGCTCAAACCCTTGTAGGGGTAAGGGCGGGACGATCATCATCATTTTTAAAAACAAAAACAGTGGTACTTCCCACCATTTTGACCACGTTTGGCCAATCTTTTTTAAATTTTTGGATGTCGTCCGCTGGTTTTATGAATTTTCGAAGCTTTGCTTTGGTTAAAGCCCAAAAAGTCTCGATTGGCCGTGCCTCCGGGCAGTTCGGCGAATTCATGTCTTTCGGTATGAAACATACATTTTGACTTTTGTACCATTCTAAAGTGTCCTTTTCGTAATGACATGACGCCAAATCAGGCCAAAACACTACTTGACCTTCGTGCTGCTTGATCATCGGCAATAATCGCTTCTGGAGACATTCCTTAACGTATTTCTGAGTGTTCATCGTCTCCGTTGTGATATACGGACTAGATGTTTTACCACACTCGCATATTGCCTGCCAAACCATAACCTTCTTAACGAATTTTTCGGTAAAAATTGCCTTCTCCGTTTCGGAGATGTCTTTGTCTTCGCTTACAGAATAGAATTGTGGTCCGGGAAGCGTTTTGTAATCTAGTTTCACATACGTTTCATCGTCCATTATTATACACACAGAGTTTCTTCACACTAACGAATCGTAGAGTTTGCGGGCCCGTGGTTTCACAGACGCGGCCTGTTTTTGGTTCCTTTTGGATTTTTTCTGCTTCCAGTATGTTTTTAGCCCAAGTCTTTCTTTGGCACGCATGACGTTACTCGACGAGGTCCCTAGTTTTTTCGCAACATCCCGGATGAAAGTCGCTGGTTTTCGCCTGTAGGCATCCCTGATCTTTTTATCGATATCTGGACTAACAGGACCGGACTTCCGACCACTTTTCGGCGCATCTTCAAACGTACAATGTTCTCTATATTTTCGAATAGCAGATCGTACCGCTCCGACTCTCTTCCTTGGCCAATTTTCTCAAGGAGAGTCCGCTGACAGTGCACCATTTG
Organism: Aedes japonicus; assembly: GCA_034211315.2. Classification (NCBI taxonomy): domain Eukaryota; kingdom Metazoa; phylum Arthropoda; class Insecta; order Diptera; family Culicidae; genus Aedes; species Aedes japonicus. Next base: position 9,693 of record JASCZW010015164.1, on the reverse strand, counting down.
TGCACGATACTTTTTCGTTCGAAATATTTCATTATATTCAAAGTGACCGTTAAAATAAGGTGTGCTTATACTTTCTGGAACAGTCGTTAAGTCTGCAGAACGCCAATTTGCCTTGAACTGTTTCTCGCTCACAACAGCTTTTTGAGTCTTCTTAAGGTTCCGCTTGCCGATGGCCCAATATTGTTCGATTGGGCAGAGCTCTGGCGTGTTGGGAGGGTTCTTGTCCCTGGGAACCACTTGAACGTTGTTGGCAACATACCACTCCATGGCCTTTTTTCAGTTATGGCAAGATGCCAAATCCAGCCAAAATAGAACGGAACAATTGTGCCGCTTCAGGAAAGGCAGTAGACGTTTTTGTAGGCACTCGCTCAGATAAATTTCCTGGTTGACGGTTCCGATCGCACTGTGAACGTTGCTCTTCAAGCCACAGGTAAAGATGGCCTGCCACACCAGATATTTCTTCGCGAACTTTGACTGTGCTTGAAAATACCAGCCACCTTTGCCCGTCCAGTTGCCGTAAAAAAATCCTGTCCAAAAAGCTATTTAAAGTCTACCTTGACGTAAGTTTCATCGTCCTGTACCACGCAATCAAACTTCGTCAGCATCGTCGTGTACAACTTTTGCGATCGTGCTTTGGCCGACATGTTTTGTATATCGTCGCGATTTGGAGTCACCACTTTCTTGTAAGTCGACAACTCGGGGGATTGAGATGCTTCGGCACGAAATTGACCTCCTTAGCCTTCTACCACTCCAGAACCTCTTTCAAGTAATGGCATGAAGCTAAACCCGGCCAGTAAATCGTAGGACCATCGTATGAGCTCAGAAAAGGAAGTAGACGCTTTTGGAGGCATTCCTTTTGATTTTTCTCCTTTGCCTTAAGGGTTTACAACTAACAGCAATGGAATTCGGGATGTGCTGACTGTGCAGGTTGTACTGAATTGAAAACTAGCTTAAATTATCTATACACTGTTTGCTTGCTGCTGTTTCCAGATTAATATAAGTCACTTTTCCGATTCCGTTCATTTTTCTAATCAAACTTCCTCGCGGGTTTTGATTGGTTAGTCTTAAACTATTGTTATTGTTAGAAGAGACAAAAAAGTATAACAGTTGATGAGGTTAGCAAAGAGAACTTTGATTTGATACGTAATTTAATGATCATTCCAATACAAGACAGGATCAACAACCACGTGTCAGCTAACGAGGAGTCGTATAAGGAGCTTTGTTCTATTCGCAGTAAAGGAAAGGAGACAGGAGACCTTCTACCAACATCAAAAGCATAATGAGAAGTAACCAATTGTGAAAGTAGTCAAGAAAAAGTAATCCGATTACAAATTTAATACGCTATTACGTTGAAAATTTCTTCCAACAAGATGCGCATCCCTAGCGGGTGACGTCTTCTCCAAACATCTCTAATAATAATAGTAACAGTTTCTAACGTCACGCTTCTGATTTTATCGTACTAATCATTCAGCCATTAATTTATGAATATCGCATTGAACACTAACACTTTCGAGCTAGTGGCGAAGATGGCACGACAAATGAAACAAAAAAAACGAACACATCGACATCGACATAACAGCTTCCTAAACAAGACGTTCTTAAGTATATAACTACCGCCCAAGAGGAGAGAATCTTTATTTCCTGACTAATTGCTGCCCTACTGCTTGGTAAATTGCTCATAGATTAACATTACGAGACAGATGTTGGGCGTGACGTGAAAAAAGTACGGAATTAGGCCCTAGAAAAACCCTGACACTCTTTCGTACCTCCATGACACCTTGATGCAGTTCCAGGAGCCCTTGTAGCTGTGGTTGCGATCTTGCAGAAAGGTCCGTATTACCTGGTATGGGTAGGTGGTCGCTGCGGCAATCAAGACGGCGGCAAACCTTAAATACTCTACAGTGGTCAGCTTAGCATCGATGGGTCGTTTCCGATTTTGGTTGTATCGGTTCTTCATCTCTTCGGACGTCATAAACTGAAGTGCACCATGTGACACTCCCAACATGCCATGAACGAATCCACTTCCCGGACACCCTCGGTACGGTAGATCTTCTTCAGTCCGTCCACCATTCCGGCGTCGCCCTGCTGACCCGGTTCGTTTAGCTGCAAACACAACCGTGTTTTTACCACCCAAATCGGGTTGGTCATCACCAGGGTCATGATGCCAGCTTTGGCAGCCGCCAGCATGTGCAGGGCCGGTCCCAATGGTTGGGAGTGTTACCATCTTGAATCCACGTTTTGATGGAGTTATAGAACAAAAAGTAAAATCCCCAAGCACTGCCTGATCCCCAGATGTTCGGCGTGACTCCCTTGTAGAGGCCCTTGAAGCCCTCCTGGCGGCATATTGTGAAGAATGCACCGGTGAGACCTTGGTACTGGGGCAGTGTTGCTGTCTGACCGACGTAAACTGCGAATCGAATTTTTATCAGATCTAGCGGGTGTAGTAGAAGGGTGAACGTCACGCCACCGGAAACTCCGGCCATCAAATGTTTGTATTTGACGTGAGCCATAAAGCTGAACTTGCCTCCGCATCCTGCGGCCGATGCCGCGGAGTTCTTCAGTGCCGATGCCATCTCTTCTGGTGACGATTTTTTCTGCTGCTGTTGCATATCTACGGTTGGAGCAATTTTGCCGTATCTTGTTCACCTGTGTACCTTTCGGTACACCTGCCCATTGACCGTTTCAGTTGTCACGAATGGGGTGCTCCGCTTTCCCCAAGAGCAAATTGCATGCCAAATCATATATTTTTTGGCAAACTTTGACATCTTCTGCTTTTTAACGTCTTCAGGGACATCGAATTTATGATGAGCAGTGAAAAACTGAAGCCGCGGAAGCTGCCGGAAGTCTGCATTTACATACGTCTCATCATCCATAAAGAGGCAATTTAGTTTCGTCAATCTTGCACGAAAGTTTTGGTTAAGGATTCAGTTTCTTCGCCACATATCGACCAGAACTGTTGGGATTCCTCTTTAAAGCTTGAACTACCCGCTTGTGATCCTTAACACTGTACGTAGATCCATTTTTGCCACTTTTTTTTTATTTCCGATCGATGGTCAAACGTTCGTGGTACCGATTTGTAAAACGAGACACCGTAGAATGTACAAATCCCAGCTTCCTGCTGATGGCACGATGAGAAAGATCCGGATTCTCGAGGTACGTGCGCAAAATTTCTTTGCGCCGCTGCTGTTGTTCCGACTCCACATCTGCTAGTGAAACCCACACAGCGTAAACAAATACACATTGAACTAATTTCACCCAAAATTTAACTAGAAAATACCCAACGGGTAAAAAGTTACAGCCATTTAAAAGTGGTGCAATTTGATTCCGTACCACCTTTAGGCCTTCAGGCGCAACATTTGCAAGAATTGTTTGCTCAACTGGAGCTTTCATTTGTTAGCAATTTCAGCGTTGTTTGTTTGGTTTTGTTTTCGAATTTTGGTCTAAAAAGTCTTGAAGTGATAATAAACCTAAACTTTAAATCAAATGAAAAATAGACTCCCTCCAGTTCCACCTTAAGTAAACTGGACCCAGCATTTGGTAGATATGCAACAATGGCGTCCAAGCGAAACGAGCAAGAGGTCAAATTAACAATCGACAATGTAATAATCGTGCTTTGTTTGTTGGATCGAAGGAAATCAAATGCTGAAAGCCTTAGCGACGAGAAAAACAGTTTCAAGAGCGGAACCAGAATCTTGTTGTCGCAACAACAAAAAAACCCGCATTAATCCACCGATGGTGAGACTGAACCTTTCTTACACTTCCCCAGAATTACGAGCTCCAATGCACTATGGTCCAGATCACAAATTTACGAGGAAAATGCTCCCAGCGCCTAAACTTGAAACTTTGCAGCAAAGTGATGTTCTACAACATGGTTTGTATCGTTGAGACCCATTTTTTGATGTTAATAAAAATTAGGGTGGTCCTCATTTTCACGGAAATACACAAACTAACTTTTTTGTTTGCAGGAATAGACGTTTACACTCTTTAGCAAAGTTGTAGCGCAAAAAATTTCATGGAATTTTCATACATACATTTTTTGTAGCCTAAAAATTGACCGATTTAGAGCAATTTTCCCTCATCAACTTAGGGTGTACCATAAAAAAAATGGTGTTTTTGCCCTTACTTTTTTATTTCAATTCCCACAGTTAAGTTGTGTTCAGACGAGTTTTAGTAATTTTACAAACGCGTACTTTGGTATAAAAACTTTGCCGCTAGCTTCAATCAATCAATAGTAATTGAAATTTTTCTAAAAAAAATGCGGCCTTTTCAAATGTTGATTTTTATGATTGGAGCACACACAAAAAAAATTCAAGGCGTCATTTGAAAGGCCATTTTAATTTGTTTATCATATGTGAAAACTAGAAATATGTTATTTCTGTATCTTGAGAAAATTACATTTGAATCTGGGATGGTTTTAGAAGAAAAACTGCAATAACTATCGAAGCTAGCGACAAAGTTAATATAACAAAACACGCGCCTTTAAAAGTTCTACAACTCGTCTGAACACAACTTAACGATGAAAATTTAAATAAAAAAGTAAAGACAGAAAAACTTTTTTTTATGGTACACCCTAAGTTGAGGAGGGAAAAATTGCTCGAAATCGGTCAATTTTCAAGCTACAAAAAATAATTTGAAACAAAAATTCCATGAAATTTTCTGGACTACAATTTTGCAGAAGAATGTAAACGTCTATTTCTGCAAGCTTAAAAGTTAGTTTTTGTATTTCCAAAAAAATAGGGACCACCCTAATTTTAATCAACATCAAAAAATAGACCTTCGTATTTATTTCAAGTTTCACCACCATTTTTTTTAAAGGTTCAAAATTGACCGATTTAGAGCAACTTTTCCCTCCTCAACCTAGGGTGTACCATAAAAAAAAGTTTTTCTGTCCTAACTTTTTTATTTAAATTTTCATCGTTAAGTTGTGTTTTGATATATTAATTTTGTCGCTAGCTTTAACCAATCAATAGTTATTGAAGTTTTTCTTCTAAAACCATCCCAGATTCAAATGTAATTTTCTCAAGATACAGAAATAACATATTTCTAGTTTTCACATATGTTAAACAATTTAAATGGCTTTTCAAATGACGCCTTGAATTTTTTTTGTGTTTGCCCCAATCATAAAAATCAACATTTGAAAAGGGCGTATTTTTTTTAGAAAAATTTCAAAACTATTGATTGATTGAAGCTAGCGGCAAAGTTTTTATACCAAAGTACGCGTCTGTAAAATTACTAAAACTCGTCTGAACACAACTTAACTGTGGGAATTGAAATAAAAAAGAAAGGGCAAAAAAACCTTTTTTTTATGGTACACCCTAAGTTGATGAGGGAAAATTGCTCTAAATCGGTCAATTTTTAGGCTACAAAAAATGTATGTATGAAAATTCCATGAAATTTTTTGCGCTACAACTTTGCTAAAGAGTGTAAACGTCTATTTCTGCAAACAAAAAAGTTAGTTTTTGTATTTCCGTGAAAATGAGGACCACCCTAATTTTAATTAACATCAAAAAATGGGTCTCAACGATACAAACCATGTTGTAGAACATCACTTTGCTGCAAAGTTTCAAGTTTAGGCGCTGGGAGCATGTTTCCTCGTAAATTCGTGATCTGGACCATAGTGCAATGTGGTACTGGATACAAACTTTCATCAGAAATTCCAGGAAGTACCAGGTATATATTTGAAATGTCATATTTTCAGTTTATAAAAGTGTTGTTAATTGATGTGATTAAAATATTGTCATTAATACTGTTTAGCGACCTGTTTATGTAAGGTAATATAAAAGAGACATTACATATATCAGAAGTTTCATATATTCCATAAAGACAATCCTGAGCATCAATTTTGATCATCGAAATGGGTTCAAGATGCTAAATAAGTACATGTAATTTTTGAATATAATCGTTGCAGTTCGAAATCGGAAACTCACCACTTACACCAACCGATCCTGCTCTAATTCTATAGAGTGGCATAATGTGGCATCTAGCCCGCTGTATGGCGCAACTGGTCTGCTATACAAAGCAACCGATGTGACACAATAGAATGCAAGCGGCATCGATTGTTGCGAACGGTCGTGTCCGGTTTTGAACTGCAACGAGTATATTTTCATCTCACAATTATGTGCTCTCAGGTATTGTTTTGGTCATATCTCCGTGACGGATTCTCTAATCATAATGAAATTTTGACCAGTTATTTGAAGATTTGGCACCAACCGAACTAAAATCGGCACACAAATAGCTAAGTATGTAATCGGAGACTAAACTGTTTGATTACTATTATATTAGGCCATCAAGTACTGTTCTGTTCATATCTTTGTAACGAAATGTCCGAATGAAAAAAAAATCAAGAGAATGTTGTAGCTTTCATTTCCCGTCAACAGAACTGGAATCGGTTTACAAATGGCTGAGAAATCGGTGTGACATTATTTGTAACGCACACACACACACACACACACACACACACACACACACACACACACACACACACACACACACACACACACATACACACAGACATGTGCTCAGTTCGTCGAACTGAGTCAAATGGTATATGACACTCCACCCCCTGAGCCTCGGATAAAAAGTCGAGTTTTCAAGCGATATTAATACCCTTTTTTTTGTGTAAGAAGGGTAAAAACTGGGAGCATCGTCTACAACCATGCAGCGAGCATGAGATTAGATTACCGCACGTTTTGTAGTCCACAATCCGTTCAGTAGGTGGAGACTGGCGGAGCTGAACTGCAAGCCACCCGGCAGGTCATAGGTTCCGGATCATGAACGGCCTCCAGATATGGAAGGTAGATGAGAAATAAATAAGCTTCCCTGGACAGGCAGCGTAGGCTGCCTAGAATCTGAGGGGAAGGGAGGGCTTAGCAGTTGCTAGGCTCTGTTGAGCTTCTACCAAAATCTCACAAATATCTGAAATCAGCCCTATTAAAGCGAGCCTCGCTAGAACGCTAAAAGTCCAGACCTTCAGCAACCTGAGCGTCTGTTCTCCATGACAGAGGCAGTTTAAAACAGCGTGTTTTCCATGTTAGGGGCGATGTAAATACGGACCGAAACATTCGGTATATACCCAGGCAACGGAAAAGGTCTAACGATTGGAACTCGAAAGATGGAACTGTAAGTCCCTCAATTTTTCGGAAAGTACCCGCATTCTTTCCTACTTACTAAGCGTCCGCAAGTTCGACATTGTAGCGCTGCAGGAGCTTTGCTGGAAAGTATCAACGGTACATACGCATAGGGATGGTTATACCATCTACCAGAGCTGCGGCAATCCAGACAAGCCAGGATACAGCTTTTATCGTGATAGGCAAAATGCAAAAACACGTGATTGGTTGGTGGCCAATCCACACCAGATTGTGCAAGTTGAGGAGCAAAGGACCGAATGCACCTCTGGACCTTCGATGTTTTATTAATGGGGAAGTGTATTCTTGGAAAGTTATGCGATCTTATAGCAGATTTGAACTGAAACCAATATCAAGGAAGTCGTTGAGAACTCTTACAAGGTATGATGATGGTTTTCTTTATTGTGTAAACAAACATTTTTTAACCAACGATAATAAGCCAGCTTGAATAGATTTAAACCAACAGTAAAGATGCTGTTGAGCAAACTCACAACGTGTAATTGTGGTTTTTCATTGAGAACACAAGGTATATTTTTAATAACGCTTGCAAGCCGTTTCGAACCGATTTACACCAACAGTAGGGATACCGTTTGCGAGCAGTGATCCTTACATCAAGTCATAGAGCACTGTTCTCCATGTCAGGGGTGACAGAATCACAATCCATGTGCCACTGTGCGACGCTTAATTCAGCCGCACCATGGTTCACGCCCAGTCAGTGGTTTGGCTATTAATCAGGAAGTGTACCAAAATCAATGTTTGACGAAAATCTTGACGCCATTTCTTCAAATATATCATACAGATGGAAATTACGTGTTTAGGCGGGATAGAGCGTCGTCGCATTATGCGAGAAGAACGCAAGCCTTCTTGGAAAGCCAAAACATCCCGTATGCACCAAAAATAACGGAATCCAATAAATTTGTTTCAGTGTCGACCGAGTGAAGATTTCTTTGGATATTTGAGTTTGCTGGTGTACAAAAACAACTGGAGAGCCAAACATTGTAAAGAACTGATTAGGGGCTATTCATAAACCACGTAGACTTTTCTAGGGGGAGGCGGGGTTTGACAAAAGTCTACGCTCCATACCAAAATTTCAAAAATGAGTCCACGTGGTTTATGAACAGGCCCTCAATAGAATTAAAAGATACATTCGCCAAATCGATAAAGAAGCTGAACAACGCTCCTGTTCAAACATTCATGCCAACGATCCGGTGACATCTTCCGGCGGTTCAAATCCCACGGGATGAAGCGGATTTTCATCTATATCACAATCCGTCGGTGCCGGGAGACGAGCTCGGGCAAGGACCGTGTAAGATCCGGGCGACCACGTTCGGCGAGGACGCCCACAGTCATCAAGGTGGTGAGGGAGTGGGTTTGTCAAAAAATGACCCCTGCTGCTGACTTGGATGTGTCGATCGGGGCTGCCCACACCATCCTGACGAATGACCTGGGATACAAGCCTTACAAAAAAACGCAAGATTCACGGGGTAACGGAGTGATCGCGTGTGCGATCCCCACTGAGTTACAACCCTGGTACACCCAAAATAAAAAAGCAAGATTGTAATGCAATTTCGCATGATTTCATTTCAATTCTCGTAATGGATCGTAACTTGGAGAAAAAATTCAACATTGGTTGTGGGCAAAAAAGCAACACAATATCCGACAGGTTTTAAAATAAATAACGAAGTGTGTATTGGTATTTCAGAATACCAAAAGGCTTCCCTGGGTGAAGGCTAACTTCTCTGAGAGTTCATACGTTTTCCCACAACAGGATGGGGTGCCATTTCACACGACAAAACGATGCACTATGGTCCGAATGGACAAATTTCAAGACAAAAATCGATAACTTGAAAACCATTAACTTTAAACAGATGGTATTTTCGAGAGATTTGATTTTTAAAATAAGATCTATCTCTTGGTTTGGGTTGTGACTAGGGTGGTCCATTTATGTTCATAATAAAAATTTCAACTTTTTATTCTTATGGTTAAGAGGATTTTTTGCTTCAACAGAATTGTAGATATTTTAATTTAATGAAACTTTGGTGAACACATTTTAATTCTATCTCATCTACGTATCGTTTAATAACAATTTTTCTAACTTTCCCTAGGGTGGGACTTGAAAAATCAGTTTTTTTGCTGTAACTTTTTTATTTCAATTTGAATTTGAAAACTCTGCATAGATGACTTTTAGAGTATACAATGACGCACATTTTGAAGATACAAAATAGTTGCTAGTTATTGTATTAGAAAAGTTGTAGGCGTGGAAGTGTAAAAGAATAAACGTTTTTGCAAGATATCTTATTCCTTTATTTGCAAATATTTGCAAACAAATAGTACGTGAACTGAGAGTACAAACTTCCATCTACAAGATCTATGCAAAATTGTTTGTCCCTTTTTGTCCTCTTTAGGAAAAAAATCTTTTTAAATTTGGTAGTCTTGCTCTTTTTCTGCATAATTTTCGATCAGCAGCATCAAGAATTATCACCAAAGACCGTAACAACTCGAGTTTTTATGAAAATGTTTATATTTTTATATTAATCCATCTCCGTTAGTTTATTAACATTCATATCAC
>JASCZW010015163.1:0-21169 GCA_034211315.2 Aedes japonicus | reverse complement strand
ACTCAGTCGCGATTTGCGTGTTCGGTAATTTTTTACCGTAGAAAATCGGTAAATGCAGAATTTTACAAATTTTCCGGTAAACAAAAATAATTTTACCAACGTTCGGTAAAATATCAACGAAATTTCTGTAATCTGAATATATAATTGACGAACACGTTTTGTAGAAGTCGACAAACGCCGAACTCGGTAGAAATTTACCGAACACATCGTACAGCGCAAATCCGTTTACCGAACTTCGGTTCATTAAATCTGTCAAATTCTATCGTAACTTTGTTTTTCACCTCATCGTGTCCAGTCACAAGCGAAACGGTTTTTCAGTGAAATCTGTGGATGGTGGAATCTATGCTAAAGGAGACAAGTGAATTTCTGCATCATGGAACAGGTATGGAAGCTGATTGAAGGCCAGGATGGACGCATAATCGAAATATTCCGTGAGTAAATTATTATTAAAAGTTCAATTATTTTTCCAGGAACTACCAGCGATTGAGTGTTTTTTTCTGTCACGATAAAGTTTCAGGTTATGTCCCTGGATTTCATCGTCACATTAATGACCACCTTTAAAAGGGCCATTTTTCAGCTAAAAATACATTTTATGATTGCACTTATCAAAACTGCAACTCCCGGTATGTTAATTTTTGTTCGCTTAAGCGCCATTTAGTCGAAAAGCATCCATTTTCTATCCGCTGGAAGGGAGGTTGAACCATGTCAGTCAACGGGTTCCAGAGAACGTTTTGCGAGCTCCTCGCGCAATGCGTTGAAACCGATATATTATTTGAAGATCGTTGTGAGAAATTAAATACTTTAGAAGAGATCAAACACATAATAAATCTAAGTGTATGTCGGATGACATGCGATGTTGGATTACCTCAAACAAAAATCTCGGAATTTGTTAGGCTATGTGACACAATAACCAAGCACGTCGCTGGTTACTTGGAGCAGCATACTTTGAACTTTATTGAGAAAAACAGAGTTCATCTAGACTCTGAAAAAGAGGTAGAACTCCGAAACATTTTCCGTCTGGATGATATGTTCGATGAAGTAAGCTCTTCTGCTAAACAATCAAAATTCCTTAACAAGCTAGCCGTAACCACACCAAGTCCAAAAGAAATTCTGCTGAGCTGCCGAGAAGACATTCGCTATATAAATTCTGTTCCAAATAAAGTTCTGGTTAATGAAACTGCATCTTACATCAGTATTATAGATACCTTAAAACTTATTTTTAGAGAGCCTAGTACGAGAAAACACTTAAAGGAATTACATGTGACCAATACTCCATGTGTAACTGAATTTAGTTCATTCAGAACTGGGGACACCTTCAAACAAAGTAATTTCTTCAGAGAAAATCCTGATGTGATCAGATTAAGTATATATCAAGATGATGTGGAGCTGGTACTGGTAATGCTCTTAGCTCTAAGAGCGGGTATTAATAAAATTTCTAACATTTGCTTCAAAATTCAAAACATGGCTGATGAACACAACAGCTCACCACGAACTGTTTTCCCTGTACTGCTTTGCACTACTTTGGATGCAAAACAACACGGTTATAGGAAAGTCTTGGAGCCATTGATCGAGGATTTAAAACGCTTGGAACAGGGTATTGATGTTTACTATGGTAATGATTTGTTTTTACTTAAAGCAGTTGTCACTATCTTCTGTGGAGACACATTAGCTGTGCACGACATTTTTGGGCTATTTAGACCAAGTGCAAACTATTTCTGCCGTATGTGCCAGGTTTCTAGGCAAGAATTTCATAGAGACCCATTTACTGAACATCCACTAAGGGATAGAGCTTGGTACGAATATAACATAGAAGCAGTCCAGAATGGATATATAAGCCCAAAAGACTGTGGACTTAAATCTTCGGGTTGTATATTGAATAAGCTGATGCATTATCACATCACCGACAATTTTGCCCTTGACGGTATGCATGACCTAGCAGAAGGAGTGATTCCATTGACCATTCAGTTGGTACTCTCCCACTACTGTAAACAGAAAGAAGTGAAGATCAACGTCGAATACATCAACAACCGGATTAACACATTCACTTACGGCTTCAGCGATCGAAAAAATAAACCTTCTGCCAATTTCACGAACGAAATGATTACAGATCCTACTAAGCACAAGATGCGACAAACCGCCGCTCAAGCCCTTCTGCTTTTGAGAAGCTTTCCTTTTTTGTTTGGTCACCTAGTCTCCGAAGACTGTCAATATATGCATATGACAGGCCACCTTATCAATATCGTAAGAATCATTTGGTCACCTGTTGTTTCACAACATCTGCTTTGTCAACTAGATGAGCACATCATGTATTTCGAACAGATCTTCTATGATAACTTTAATAGAAAAATCAATATACTACACCATTTACAACATTATTCAACTTGCATTCTGAAAAGCGGTGCAATGAAACAATACAACTGCTTGCAATTTGAACAAGCCAACAAAGTAGGAAAAAATCAAGCTGCAACATGTCGAAATTTTATAAACATTTGTTTTAGTTTGGCGAAAAGGTAATGCTTCAAAATGATTGTCAATTTATTGGACAATCCATTTTGTGACAATTATTGTATACAAATCGGGTAGATTTGTGAAACGTACAGAATGCTTAAGTGACACATACTTAGATCAAAATACAGAATTCGTTTTCGTTCCAAACACCGCTACATTGAATGGCATCGAATTTAGAAAAAATTCTGTAATATCGTTGAGGATACACGAAAACGATGTGTTCCCCACATATGGTATAATTCGAGAAATAGTAGTGGTGAGCAGCAAAGTAATGTTTCTATTGCGTATGTGTTATACAACCTGGTATGATGATTTTCTTGAGGCATATGTTATTAATCAAACGGATAAGGATAAGCTAATTCATATGAAAGAATGTTTTACTCACACTACATTTTCATTTTGGTCTCCATATGGCAGTATGCAGAAATATATATCAAGAAGATTTTACAATCAAGATTACTAATGGCAAACATCAAATTAAAAGTAGTTGTACCTTACATGGTCTATTCAACATCATCTAATATTTTGTACTTTCACAGGCAGAGAAGAAATCGACGATATCGAAACGTTCATGGTTCTTAATGAACAAGATTTCAAAAGACTCAACATGACAACAAAGATGATTAAATTAATAACGAAAATACAGAAACAACATCGCATGCATTACGAACCCGAAGAATGGATTGAAGAAGAAATGGTTTTAAACACGTCTATAAACAACAACGCTATCGCAAAATTTGAAACGGACGACCCGTATAACCGATATATAGGAATTGACCTGGATCAGGTTTGCTTTTGAAGTAAAAAGGTGACAAATCAAAGAATTTATTTAAATTATTTTCTAACAGGTCATCAACATCGACATCGTTTTCGAGAGAACCAGTGAAGGATTGGCCATAATGGAGGCACTAAAAGAAAATGCACGTCCAAATGAAACGATCATTAAAAAAATTACCATGCTCCTCTGCGATTGCTTGAGATCACTTTTTGGTTTGTAAGTATAAATTTGAACACATTATTATGACCTAATGAATATAAATTTATGAATGTTGCAACAGAGAAGGTCCATTAATCATGTCACACAAAACTGGCTCATTTTCAACACTCCACCTCCGTCGTTTTTTTTCATGCACCTTAAAAAACCGCCTAAATGCGTGACATAGTTCATGGGCGTTTTCTAAAATAAGCGTATAGCCATAACTAGTACATCAACACTTTTAGAAAATTATTATCATGTACCCATTATAGTCGTCCAAGCCACTTTTACAAAAATCGAATTTCGGAATCCCTTGTCCGAACGTATCCCAACCTGGCCGCCAAAAATGGTGATGTTCCACTGGTAACGTATTAGCCATGCTGTTTTCCCAACAATGTGAGCTTGACTCAACTGACATAGATAGGGCCTATATTTATGTACATGAACAATAATATACTGTAATTCATCTAGGCTCTTTGGTTTCACCCTCACGCAAGAGGAACTAATCGTCACGCCGGTCGTCTCCATTACCACATGGAGTATGTGGCCAGAAAATCTGACGAGCGGGTGGTAAAACGTCGTCGTGTCGCAGACCTATCGCTACCGACAGCTGAAATTAGTGATAGTTTGGATAATTTGGAACAAGAGCATCTTCAGGAACTGGTATGCCTAAAATAGAAATGGTTGAGTTCAAGTTCTTAATGCGCTATTTTACATGTAGATCTCAGAGATGAAAACAATTGTCCCAAATCGCCAATTCAAGACACGTATTATTGAGCTATGGACCAAAACATTCAGCAATCGTCAGCTTTCCCGTACACAAGGTGACTTTTATGAGCATGTGATGGAATATCCTGTATTTACTGCATTTAACGGAGAACTGGTAAGATGTATTTTTGACCGCTGTATCACATATATTTATATTTTTATATCACTAACTATATATTTTTTTTAAGATCACTAACGACTTCAGGAAATTGAAACCGAACACATTTACTTTCGTTGACAAATGGATTCCAATTGAAAAGAAAATTTTAACTCAATTTAACGATTTGTACAAAGAGATCAACAACGGTAAGACTGACAGCCAAAGAAAAATCAAGCCAAACATTGCTTTAGGTCCTATGTAACATTTGTGTCAGATCGAGAAAAATTGGAATGATTTTTTAGGTTAATTTTTTTATTTTATAAATCCTAATTGCAGCTCAATTCAAGCAAAACAATGCATTAGGTCCTAAGTAACATTGAGAGATTCTCTTCGTCGACTTTTTCTTTGGTTAATAACTTGTCTATTAAACGATTTGCTGATGTTTTCAACGTACTGGATCCCTAATCACACTTTATACTATCGTATTGTATGTTGAAAGTAGTTGAACATGTTTTTGCATAGCCGTAGGAACCCAAAGAGAAAGTCGACAAAGAGAGTCCTCAATGTTACTTAGGACCTAATGCATTTTTTTGCAATTATTGTGTAATTTTAAAGTTGTATATGAATTTCAACCTAAAACATCGTCAGGATTACCAAGCAAACATTGTCTTTGAAGATTACGATGATTCTAGGTGTATAATTGATACATTTATCTAGGTGCTATGATGACTGGCCCACAATTATTGATACGTTGCGGATGCGTCTACGTGAATTTGACAGTATTTCCATAAATTTCCTGTCAAATTTAAGTTAACGTATCGCAAACGTATCTGCTGTTGGCATACGGGCATGTCGGCATTTATTGTGGGCAAGTAAATTACATGCCTAGAATCACCGTTAACTTCAAAGCCAACACTTTCTTAGTTAACCTGACGAAGTGTTACGTTGAAAACCGTGCAAAATTTTAAGATTACACATTTGAGTAGCAATTGAGACTAACATTGGACAAACGGTTTACCAAAGACCCATACACAGAGCTGTGTGGGATCAGAAGAAAAGTACATTGGACTTTTTGCTATCGATCGTATTTTTAATTTGTTTTTATCTTAAAGCAAAATTTCAAAGTGATTTGTAGAAAAGTATATAGTTACTTAGGACCTAATGCAAAGTGGGCTTGAAAAAGTGAAAGGTTCATAATTTGTCTGCCTACTAGATTTCATCCGAGCGCTGGCGATTGTGAGGCAGAAAAATCCATCCCGTGGATCCAAAAGGAGTCAACAAGATAATCCTTCGAGGAAAAATCCTCTTAACGGGTTGGTTGAATGGATTGAGGTACAGTTTTGACGATTTGTATTTAAATTAACAATTATTTTACTAACGCAATGAATAACAATTTTAGGCCGAAGACAACTTTACTTATCAAAATTCAGTTCTTCCAATTTTGATCGTAAGAGGACCATATTTGGAAGATTCAAACGATTGCGCAATATGCTGGAAAAACCTTGCGATTCCAATGGGATTTGGAATGAGGAAAGCTTTTGAAATTTTACTCCAATCCTTTATTGTTTTCAATACCATACCGGCACCGTCTGACAAGCAATTTTATCTGTTCTTTGGAGCAATGCTTGGCATGGAAACACTGTCCACAACAGGTACCAAATTTATGCACGCATTGCAGTAATCCCTCCTTGACTGATTTTTAAAGCGTACCCCAAAATCGTTTTAGGGTCATTATGTAATTTTTTTATAAAAACATTTATATAGATGCAAACCACACTTTTATTAAAACAATCCGAAAAAAAGTATTATCCCATCTGGTAAAAAACACTGAAACGTTCGGTAAATACTACTGAAGCGTTTATTAAAAAAAAGTACTGAACTCTTCTGTAAAAGATACCGAACTCTTCGGTAAAAATTTCCAAATCGTTCGGTAATTTTGACAGTTCTTCCAAAAATGTGTTTACCGATCATTCGGTAGTCATTTCGTTTACCGAACAGATTACCGAACGTTCAGCTGTTGAAAGTTCGGTAAAAAATTACCGAATACGGTAATTATTCCTTAGTTGTGTAGCATGTCAAAATATCACACCGACCAAGGGGTGAGTCGCTCAGCACAATATCTCTTGTGCCCATTTTTTTTAGTGTGCCACAAAGCGTTGTGATTTTCGATCGTAGTGCCAATAGGTGCCCACGTGTGCCACGATAGTTTGAAAGTTGAATCTCTATATTTTGGCTATGCCTGGCAACCAGGCGATTGTTTTGTTTTGATTTCAAAATTTAGATCTCGGACAAGGTTTTTAATGCGGAAACCGAGTTTTTCATACACTTGTGTTTAGACAGCCACTTTGGTGCTGTTGGTGATGGATGGATGGAGCTCAAGAAATTAATAGCTGAAAGTAAGTGTGCGAATTCCTATAAACTGTTGTATATTGATAATTGATTTATTCTCTTTCTCAGCATGTTGGATTTCTCGGCTGACTCAACCTTCGTCAAATATTTACAACTTTTTCACTAAAGTATATGTTCGGTGTCATTTCTTTGATGAACATCTCTGGCATTCCGAAATGAACATTATTGTTAGGCTTGTAGTTCACTGTTTGTCCAATAGCCAAATATTTGTCATAGGCAGATAGGCATCTGACAAACATCTTTGATATCTGTCAGCTTTATACCTGGTAAGGCTGTGAATGTGCCAGTTTCCTTTCTTGTCCATCGAACACTACAACATAGATATTTGCCCATGCATATGGCAGATAAGACTTAACAGCGCCACCCTAAACTTTCCGCAGACTTCAGAAAAAAATAAAAATATTGATATCAGTGTTTTTCTGCTGCTCTAACAAGGTATCAAAGGCCGACTCTTCTGGTAAAAAATGGTTATTGTGGGATAAAGTTATGCTTTAATCTTAAATACACTTACTGTGAAGCAAAATGGAGCTTATTTTTTTCATACAATAAGCGTGAGTGCTATTCAGCACCTTCGTCGAATAGCTGGATGTGGCGGTTATGATATTTGGAAATATTTGATACCCATTTGGGGAATGACATTGGCGAGATCCAGGAGGCACATAACTTCTCTGCTAAGAAACCAGCGTTCAGAAGGATTTCATACGCATGTTTCTCCATTAACTTCTTTTAACGGAATTCCACCAGCAACAGCTTCTTCACAAAGGTTCCCAGACATAATCCGCATGTCCTCCGGATCTTCTCGATTATTACCTTAGCCAGCGACTGGCTGCTGACGTTCTGCTTTTTCAAAATATTTAGGATATGGAGGATTATGGTCCCATATCCCGCCTCCCATTTGCTCCAAAAATGTGTCTTTAATTAAAGCTGATAAGTGATATCATGTCACGACTTATTAATTTAAACCCTAATCTCATTCATTGTGTCACTCAAAATTTCGTTTCAACTAACAGATCAAAACAACACCACAACAATTTGAAACGTAAATTTTTAAGGGGTTGCCAGGTTGTATCTTCACGAAGTACAACTGTCAAAAGTGTGCCACATAGTGCCACACATGTTCCGTTATGGTGTAAGATTTTCTACAACGGAGTGCCTGGCACACTGTTCTAAGCGACGCGCACCCTTGACGCCGACGTTCGCCACACGCCACCCGATACTGACACGATGTTTTGACGTGCAATTAGATGCCCCATAGCGGCAACAAAACTGACAGATTTGGCGATTTGTTTTAAATTACCGGTTGCGGAATTTTACACACGCTGAGATTTAAGCTTGAATGGCTGTGGTAACAATTACGTGTGAGTAAAAGAGAAAGGAATACAATTCCACTCAATTATTGAGTAGAATGGAACGAGAGTGTAGAACTCTTAGGCCGTTCCCAAAGCTAAGTTTCATGTTTCTTGGAAAATGCTAGCAAATTTTAAAATTTGGAACTGTCAAAAATAAAACAAGAACATGTTGTTCGCAATGCGATGTTTTAAAGGTATTTTTTGCTCATAAATTCACGTTTACCAAAATCACTTGCAAAATAAATCCAAAAATACAAATATGACAATCATCAGTCATAATAGCTGACCCAACTACAAAAAAAAATAACAATTTAAAACAATGTTGCACTCGTATTTCAAATCGCGGTGAAAATAGAACAGAGCTGTCGAGCAGTTGCAAATTTGTTGCAAAAATTTGCTCGAAAAGTGGAACTGAAACACTGCATTGAAACAATGGCTTGTTTCAGTTCTAGATGCAAACTATAACAGCCCATATAAAGTAGAACAGCGTTGGGAGCGGCCTTAAAACACTCAAGTATTTTAAATATATTTGAGTCCTTTTAAATCTCATTAAATACTTTCAGGCACTCAAAATACTCATGAAATACTTTTCAGAACTTTAAATACAATTCAAATACTCTTTGAGTAGCTAAAATATTTTTCAAATACTTTTGGTTTCTTTGAGTCCTTTAAAATACTTTTGATTACTTTAAATATTCTAAAGTGTTTCTAAATACTCTGTAAATCGAGTTAAATCCGGACGTATTTTCAATACGACACACTCAGTAGAATGCTCTGCGTGCCCCTCGGGTTCAGGTGAATCTGAGAGGGTTGTTTGTGATTTCCTATGAAGATGTTTTTCCTTTTTGTTGATGATCGCTTGAATTGTCCTCTTTTCGTACCCATTGAGTCTGGCAGATTCGAAGATATATGCTAATTCTTTGGCTTTTCCAGTTTTATTGAGAGGTCAAGGGTCAACATCCGGTGGATCATGTGGTGGAAAGTGGCCATTTTGTGCTGAAAAGAGTGGTTTGAAGTGTATGGGATGACTCTTTGGGTGTTTGTGGGTTTTCTGAAGATTTCAAACTCTAAAGGAGATGGCGACAATGATTCTCTCTTTACTAGAAGGTCGAGGAATGCAAGTTTTCCATCCTTTTCTATTTCATGGGTGAACTTAATGTCTTTGTGGAGATTGTTGATTTCTTGAAGAATTAGGGAGTGATCGTCTTTTTTCACTACGGCGAAGATGTCGTCGACGTATCTCCACCAACGAGTTGGGAGTAATCCTTTCGCTTTTAGGATTGTTTCCAAATTCGCCATAAAGAGTTCACAGAGGAATGGGGATAGAGGATTTCCCATAGGGGCTCCTTTTAATTGTTTATAGAATGATCCTCTCAAAGTGAAGTAGTTCTCTTCCATGCAAAGTCGAGTCAGCTTAAGGTACATCCGCACCTTTTGCTTCCATGTTGTGTCATCCCCCTGTTTCAAAAACCAATCTTCTAGAAGGTTAATTGCGTCTTTGATCGGTACGCTAGGGAAAAGGGCCGTGACGTCGAAAGATACCATTACTTCATTGTCATTTATATGACCTGATGACTGTAGCTGTTGTACAAATTCTTGGGAGTTGCGAACTGAGCTTGTTGGGAATTGCTTGGAGATACCTTGAAATTCTTTTACTAGCCATTTTGCTAGCTTATGGGCTGGAGATCCTACAGATGAAACAATCTCCCTCATTTCGTTTCCGGGTTTGTGGACTTTTGGGAGGCCTTTAATTCTGGGGAGGATGGGGTTTGGTTCGCGAAGACGGACTGCTGCATCCCTTAATACTGCTTTACACTCCTTTAGTGTTTTGTCCACGTGTTTCACAATGATTGGTAGGGGGTCTACCCGAAGCTGCCTATAAGGACCATTAATGATATTAGAAGCCATCTGCTTGTCGTAGTCCACCTTATCCATGATGACGACTCTGTTGCTTTTGTCTGCTTTTAGGTAGAAAACAGTCTTTGACTTCAGCTCCTTAACGATGCGAATTTCCTTCTCGTTGTTGTGTTTTTGTTTCTGTCCGTCCTTAATAATGTTCGAAGTGATAGTCCTGGCTGTGTTTTGTGATGTCGGAAGAGTGTTTGAAATTGCTGTCTCCACGTCGATGATGATCTGTTCCACGTCGAGCTTGGTTGTTACCGCGTATCCTAATCCTTTGTTGAGATGAGTCAGTTATTCTTCCGTGAATGCGGTCATCGATCGGTTAACAACCAGTCCCTCAATGGAGTGGACCACCAGTGTCGTGTTGATGGTAGGTGTAAGTGTGGCCTGTTCCTTGGTGTGATGTGTGGTCCGAGTCTGTTGGGATTCTATTCTCAGCTTGTTGAGTTTCCTATCGAGAACCGTTCGTTTCCTATTCGATTCGCATTCCTCTGCTACCTTGACTCGGGATAAGAACTCCTGGAATTTTACGGGATACTCCTTGGCTAACTTCAGGTGCAGAGAATAGCACTCCAAAGTTTTCCGGTCCAGTTTGATGAATAGTCGTTTGATGCTGTCCTTGATTAATTATGCATCCATTTTCCTAACTTTGTTGGCGGGTGTCGATGTTCGTATTTTAATCCTATGACTTACTGGTACAACTTTATATTTTAAGCATTTCTTCAGAAATGCTACGTCCTTCCTAAGTGCGGCGATGGTTTTCTTCAATCCGATGAATTTGTTGGGCTCTGACGGCTGGGTTGCTGTATGAATCCTAGAGGGTTTAGTAATCTCCATTTAGTTCCAACTACCTTTGCTTATCTTCGACAGATACGCGTATTTCGACTACAATGTGCAGACTTCTTCAGTGTCTCGTACTAATAACTCGACTGAAAGAAAACCTTCGCCACCTGCCGTATATATACTATTTTCTAAATACAAAACGTTTACCTATCATTATGTTGTTTATACCTATCTTTTTAATTATTATGTTTATACCTATCCTGAGTCAAAAACAAATGTACTTAATATCTACCTCGCTTCTTTCTCACCTATACCTAACATACTTATTGTGTAGCAGCGGACCTCAAATTTTTATTGACGTTTCGCATAAGTCCTCTCCGAAATGATGCCTTCGCGGTAAAAATGCCTTACCCATTGATTAGTACAAGTTTACCCATTTTCAATAAAAAAAGATATCCCAATTTAAACTGGTATATCCCCAATTTAGTGAAATTGAGCAAAATTTCTATTACTTCAATAATAATATCAATTAAACAATATGTCCACCTCAACGCAAAAAGACCAAGAGCAACAATATCGCATCGCCAATCTGAAAGCCAACGTTAAGATTCCTACTTCCCTATTCCTACCCGAATCATTGTAATCCCTAACCTCGACCAAGCCGCGAGTTTTTCGGCTTTCCAAAATTAACCTAGATAGTAAGTGATTGTCGTTGTAAAAATGAAAAAGAACTCGGCTTCGTTATGTCTATGGCACTTGAGCCTCCCAAATAAACAAGTATAAAAAAATCAATTAAACAATCAATGGGTTAATGTTTCTCACCGTGCTGGAAAATTGCGTTCAACTCTACTTGCACACAATCTTGGTTTGAAAATTCTTATAAGACCATTTCTAGACAAAATCGTCAAAAGATCGAAAGGAACAATTGTAAACAATGAGTTAAAACGTAAATTTCCTGGAAATGCCAGGTTGCTAACACCTATATCCACTATCGATGGGAAGGTAATAACTTCCTCTATCTGTTTCTGGCGCTATTTTGGTTGTGGGAGCAAACAGATCCCAGAAAAATACGCTAGAGGTCATAGTTTACAAATGTTGATTTCGACGTTTTGACTATTTTGTCTAGATTTGACATACGTTTAGCTGTGGATAGGGATGGCTCTGTTTGTTTTAGTAATCAACAATTCTGTAGCTATCATAAATTGTTTTTTCTGCTGCATCGTGCGATGATTCGTAAGCTGAATCAATTTGTCGTTATAATGCGAAGCAAATATCGATGAAGAGAAAACGATCACTGCAGTTACGTCCTAAGGCCGAGAATTTTAATCGATTTATCGAAGCGGTCAACATAATACAGCAACCCTACCTTGTTACATCACGTCATCATTCTTGTAAGCAAAACAGTATACTGTATACATACCTAGCAATCGCAAGCAATTTGTTTTGAAATTTAAAAGTGGATATTGGTGGGGTCTTGTGATGTTTGGCATCATGCATTCGTTGTTAGAATCACAACACATCTTGCATAACCGCTGGATAGTTCAACAGTTAAGGTAACGCAAAAAATAATCATAGTGCAATTGATACTTCCGAAAGCTAAAGTGAGAGTGTGGAAAAATCATGTACCTATCGATAATTGGGAAGTTAATCTGTTTAAATCATGTAACTCAAGGATTTGACTTCAATATGCTAGGCTTGAGTCAGTTGATAATATGTGATGTTGTTGTTTGCCACTTTAATCAACAGTTTCAGTGCGTTAATCAGTAGAGTTTATGACGTCGTATTGAAGACAAAACACGGGTAAAAATCCACACATATTTATTGGCGAAAATCCATGTTAAATTCCACATAGTATTAATTTGTTCACACATGAACAGAACCCTCTGAGATACACATATGAAGTTTATGTGACAAATGAAAAGTATGTGTGGTTGCAAATAGATATCATCTGTTGATCAAATTGCAAAAAATCATGTATGGGACACATAGATATTATCTTTGCTTTTTTTTATCAGTGAATGAATGTAGAATGACATGATTGTTAAATGAACGAAGAGGAACAATTTTCTGGTATACCACTTATAACTTACGAAAATTCAACTTCCTTGAAGAACGGCTGGCTGAGAAATTGCTGTGGGTGGAAGTAACACTCGCAGTTCTTCTGTTGATTCCTGTAAAATATGTTCTGTTTTATTTTATCATTTGCTGCTTTGTTTTTGATCTCATTTGTTGTCATCTGTTATCGTGACAAGTAGGCGAGAGGACTTCAATTGTTTCGACACAAGAATGTGACAGAATTTACTTAAGGTGAAACATATCGATGCAATTCATAAACGATATGTGATAAGAGTTGTCCCGTCTTGTCGCTTGAAATGTTTTGATAGCTCGAAATTCAGAAATTAAATTGATTTCCTGAACGATATTGCTTTTTGCAGATACTGCTCTGCTCGACTAATTTTAAATATGACATCATTGTTGTTTGATAGTTTTGGCCAATTATAGATTCGTATTGGTCAGACATAACAACCATAACAGTGGAATCGATCAACCATGGTGGCCATGTGAAATTGATCTTTGAAGGTAGCAATGCTTGAACTGTTGCCTATCCAGAAGTGTAAATATGACACGATCACAGTACGAATTAGTATTCAATACAAAAATTCATCGTCATCGCTTATGGCTTACGGAACACTTGATTCACCGCGTTGTTCCACAAAAACATTTCGAAAGTTTCTGAGCAGGAGTTCATTTGGTCGTGGTGAGTAAGATGAGTGAATAATCTTTATTTTTGTTCAATTCTAGTGACCATGATGCAACCGAATGCCGACCGTCGTTACTCACATCTTATTTACTACATGTTGTTGAAGGCACGTGAAAAATCGCTGCGTTGCTCGATTGGATACCGGATACTCAGAGTAAATTTATTCAACGATGTATTCTGCGTGCTTCAGCATCAGGAGCGGAGTTCGGTCTATCTGTTCGATGTCAAGCCACATCGCTGCCGGAACAGGACAATTACATTCGGTGACCTGAAGGGTACATCGTCGAGACAGGGCTTTGATTTGCTGCGGTACTTTAAGGCTTACTTGCAGGTGAGGAAAATGGTACATCAACCGATACAGGAGTTGGTGGTTTGGACGGAATCCACATTCGACCGAAAGGACTTCGTTTCGACAGATATGTTGCTGGACTACACGGGCGCGGATCATGCAGTGGATTTGTTTTGGAACGGATGAATTCGGGATTCGAAGGCATCGATTAAGTCGTGTGGAAACGATTGAAGAAGCCCTATTGAGGTCGTGTGATCCTTTGTACAAATTAGCCAGGACACTTGCCAGGTTGATGTTTACCAAATCGACTGTAAATAAGGAAACCGTACCAAAGAGTTTCTATTCAGCGCTAATGAAGGATGTGTTTGAGGATAGTAGCTTTAGGAAGGAATTTATGCAAGCTAGTAATAGTTTGTGCTGCGAAGCGAAGCAGTTCCATAATTTGCTGGTGCTTGTTCTTGGTGAACAGTTCCGAGAAAGGAACTTGACTGAATTCTGTAAATTGACACAAATCGAACAGAAGCCTTTTGCCGAGTTTGTTGAGCTGCGAGTCGAGAGTTGTGAGTCGGATTCTACGACCAAGGATGCCTGTTGGAAAGGGTATTGTACCGTAGATCGGGCCGACGTAGAACAGTTCTTCTCGTTGTTGGTGTTCTACACAAATGTGCCGATCAAGGAGGAATTCGAAGATAAAGTGAACGAACATTGTGATCCAACAACGCAGTATGTTCTGGAGAGAGTTTGCCGTAGAGAGGTCTTGCTACAAAGTGCACAAGTGGAAGCTATTTTTGAGTTGATAAGTTTGAAAAAGTCAGATGTTTTAAGGACATTGGAATATTTGTGGTTTGAACCTGAAGCGTTGGTGAAATTGAGGACTGTGTTGCTAAAGTTTCACACGCAAAGCACCTGTAATACGTGTGTGATTGTGAGTTGTGGAGATTTGGATGTCTCGAAAAGTAGGGTTAGCAGAGTGTTGGATGAGTTATCCTATGTTTATTTGTGTCTTTCGAGCAGGGACTTTCTAGAGAAACGAAATAAGTTGTTAGATATTATGCAAGTTTTGAAACCGTCGAGAGGGTGGACTATAGTAATAACCACCGAGGATAGCTCTATTATAGAGACGCTAGGTGAGATTGAATGTTCATTCATAGTCATAGTTTCGGTAGCATTCGCTCCTCACAAGGCCAATTTTCTAATCCATAAGGATCAGTTTTGTTTCGACGACCTTTCGGATATCATCAAGAACAGGCTTAAATCAACCTCCGTGTTACTGCAAGGACATTCAATCGATGTTGGTAATTTATTGAGTGAAGATTGTTTGTCAACAATTTCAGTTTCTGCTCTCCTAGATTGGTTTTCTAATTGTGATCAGATAGTGATTGGGCACGATACAGAACATGAACTTAACGATGATTTGTTCGTTCCCAGAAAACTTGTATCCGAGACCAATGTCATACATGATCCTTTTGAAGCGAACTATGATTCTATTTCCATCTTAAGTGGACTGCCTGGATCTGGGAAAACATGTATGATTGAGAGAATGGCTGTGAAGTTCCGGGAGAAATTCGACGACCACATTGTCATTATGGTGGACGCCAACCGAAGTCTCGATTCGTTTGGTGCAAATATCGACGGATTCGAAATGATTGCAAAAATGCTGAACGTGAATACATCGGATCGTTTTCAAAACTTTGTCTTACGGAAGCTATTAGAAGATCATCGAGTGATTCTTCTTCTGGATGGATTCGATGAAATAAGTCTAGCAAAACAAGGAGAGGCACTTGCCATGCTACAATGGATTCAGAACGCTGTTTTCAAGTCGGTGATGATCGCTACTCGACCACATATGCTACCACTGCTGAAGGAAAAGTTGACAAACCCTGCTGTTTACTCGTTGTTACCTTTGAATGAAGAAGATCAACATTACTTTCTAGAAAGTCGAATTCAACGTGCTTCGTCAAATGAAGTCAATGATTTGACACGATCATTCCAAGCGATGTTCGACGATGAAAATTTCTTCGAAATACCATTGCAATGCTCAATTGTAGCAGGCTTCTGTGAAGATCACAACGATCATCATCCGTCAAATCAGTGGAACCTTGCGGACATCTTCCAAAGATTTGTCGACGCGAAGTTCGATCTATACGCTTGTAAGTTCTTCGATTTGTTCAGTAAAGCACACGAAGCTGCTGTGGATGCCATGAGGATCAGTTTTACAAACGAGCATTCAAAATTAGCTTTTAGAATGGATACCCTCCAGGTAATCGAACACGAATGCTTCGTGAATCTAGAGCAGTATGGTTTGCTGAAAACAGACGATGGAAAAGTATCATTCATCAATTCGTCGATGGTGGACTTTTTCCTTACCCTCTACCTTGTGGATCATTACGTGGATCAACACCAGTTCAATCATTACCTAATGGACCGTTTCTGCAAGCCAACAGCCAACCGATTCGATATGTTTCTTGAACATCACATACGTGCAGCGGCCAGTCATCGTAGACCTGAAGGCTCCGCACCTTCGATACTGAATTCCGATCTCAAAGAATTTCGACCTCAGCAAACCCATCGTCTCCACGTTGACAAAATCAAACAGTTTCACATATTCTTGGTGGAGTGTTGTTCCGTCGAGGAACAGATCGACTACCTTCAAACCAGTATTTCAAAAGGCCAGTTCGGCATATTTGAAACCGTCTACCAAAGTTTACCGATTAGCTTATTCCAAGTAGTAAGTGTCACATTCAGATCCAACTCGAATAATCCGCTTGCAGTGGACCTATCAACGATCGGCGAAGATTACTTGCAGGAACTCCTAACCGTACTCCACCGGCAGCATCCTTCGGATGTCGTGGAAAAGATCATTGCTAACTACGAACTCAAAGAAGACGACTTCATCAGCACCGCCATCATATTCAACTACCGAACTGTCATCCAGAGTATCTTCGCCATCGAAAAGAACCTGACCTCCGAAAGTGAGTGCGACCTCTTGCTGGACTACGTTGACGACAGATGGCAACAGTACCTGACCCTAGCCGTTCAGCACGGAAGGGACGACCTTCTAGCTGAAGCGTTCGAGTCCATCGGGGAAAGGTTCCACCCGAGGGTGATCAAGCACTTCCTCGTGACCCGGTCCGCGCAGCAGGTGTTGATTGCGTCCTGCAAAGGTGAGGAAGCGTCGGTTGAGGTAGTGCGGAGGGTAATCCGCTTTGCCGAGCAATACATGAGTGAGCACGACTTGAGTGTGTTGCTGAAAAGGACAGTTGAAGGGGAAGGGTCGTTTGGAGAGTGCTTGAAGGAGTTGAGGAATCAGCGGGTGCGAGAAATTTGCGAAGCTCTCTGGAAGCGGTATGGGCTCGATGAAAGATAGAAACATGAGGGTGGATAACAGTATTTATTTAAAGATGACAAACTAGTGTAAATATATTCCCAATAACATTTATGCGTAGTACAAATATTAATCTTAAAGATCCACAAGCGTTATAAACTGGAAAATGTATCATTAAATGCACGTTCTAAGGCACCTATGTGTAGATTTGCAATTGCATTGCGGCAGTTTTCATTAACTAGAAATTTGTGATCGAATGCCCATTGGAACAGACCATGAAGGTGGTGAACCATCTGAACTCGTTGTTCGTCTATGATAGGTTTCGTTTCACATGGAAGCTCAACGGTGTTTAGGAACAGTTCCAGTACGTTACGTTCAAGTAGGAAACAATTTATGTCCGATTTTGGCCATAGGTCTTTTGCATGCTGGATGGTTGTGTGGAGAAATTGAGCGTTGTTGTGTCTGACGATCAGTTGAAGATACTTGTGGAACCGACGCTGGACGTAGCTGTTGAGTGCGATTCGTTCCTCGCAATTGAGGTTAGGAATAAGATCGTGGACGAACCAATCCAACACTTCGACGAACGGTTTTCGACATGCAACTTCGAGGAAGTCCTCGTCATCGTCGCCAAAGTCGGTAAGATATAGTCGAACGAAATGCTCGGGATTCTTTTTCAGTAAAATGTTGAGCAACTGAAGAACCTGGTTTCTGCCAAGTAGCTTGAGGTTGATAAAATTCGTTTCCGGTCGATTACCAAAGCGAAATTTCAACGAATATTTCGTTTGCTGAGGAGGCTATCATAGAGGACTTCGAAAACGTTGAATACTGAGAGGTTGAAGCTGTTTCGAATAAGAGTGTACTGTTCCGTTTCCGAGCAGCGATTCTGTAAGTAGGCGTTGAATTCCCTGACCTTGTCTGGATGGAGACGAGCAGTTGGTGGAGGTTCGAAATCATTCGACAAGCAATTTGCGTCGCTGTTATACGATTCAAGTTCTCTAGATGGATCGATGTTGTCAATGTGGTAGTCCATGAATCTCGTAACGATGCTGTCACGCGACGTACACAGATTTTGATGCATGAAGGAAGCAAATTCTTCATCGAAATTTGTCCTGTGGGTAAGGAAGTACATACTGAGGAAGTATTCATAGTAGGTATAGTGGACAAATCCAACCGTGGGATGGAGGCGAACTAAGCCATAGGTTTCAAGTTGGTTGCATAGTTCGATAAGTTCTGATTTGGGAGCATTTACGCAGATTTGTTGCGCCATTTTGATGTGATCCGGAACGAAATTCTTCTGCTGGGTTTGAATGGCATTCTCGTGGGCTTTGGTGGCTAGGTCAAATTGGCGTTTGATTGATTCTTGGAACTTCAGCTCCACAAACTGCTGATAAATGTAGCCGACCTTGTAGGGTTTAGGTTGTTCAAAGTCTTCGGACATAATTGACGCTTCATAGATGACGGCAATGATGTACGTTTGCAAGGGTATACCGATCAAAGAACCATCTTTTAGCATAGAACGGAACCTGCAAATCAAATCTTTGGCGTTTACTTCAATTCGGTAGCGATCATTTTCGTCATCCAGCTCATCTACCTTCCAAAAACTCATCAAATACTCCAGTTGGTCTGATTTGCTAAAAGGCTCGAGCTGACATACAATGCTTGAGGGGAAAATCGTCTGAATTAAATCGCAACAATGTGGCCGAGTAGCGATAACCAGTTTGAACAGCTTTGCCTTTGATATGGTTCTCAACATTGCTATCAAGCTAACTCTGCAACTGTCGCTGACTTCATCGATTCCATCTAGCAGCAGAATCATCTTTCCCATTTCAATAATTTTCCGAACAACAACCTCTTTTACCCCCGGTTTGATACTGGTCATATGGCACGTGATATAGACGATGTCTGCCTTTTTGTCGTGATGTCTGAGAGCACCTTTACAATCCAGGACAACAACGAGATGATCATTGTAAGTCTTTCGCAACTCAACAGCAATGTTAATCAATTCGGTGCTCTTTCCCATACCGGCTTGATTGGATAAAACTATTTGCTGGTAATCTTCATTGTGCATGAAATCTAAAACATTCATCTTTTCCTGCTCAACGTTGAGCATTCTCTCTCGAAAATGTTCGTGAAGCTGAAGTTCGTTTCCTTCCAGCTGTATCGGTCTGTGGCTACGATAAAGATCCAACGCCAGCTGGTGATTCTCCGAATGGAAAAGCTCACACCCGTAAATCTCGGCTGCCTTCGCCGTCTGCTGCTCAGATAAACAGATCTCCCGATTGTTGATTACATTCTTACACTCAGGGTGCAGCTTACTGATGTCAAACTTATCCACAAAACCATTGTCCAGCTGATCACCCACAAGTATCACTTTGACCGAACATGCTGATAATTTGCTTTCGATGTCCTGCGACTTACCTCTCGGAACGGCAGCAATAATTAGGCACTTTAACCCACTTTCAACCAATGACTTTTGCTCTAAAATTGTTTGAATATCGGCTAACCTTTTGTAGAAATTTGCGCAGCTCAGGGCCAAGTATCGATCGTTCATGTGAGCTAAACAACTCTTAACTTCCGCTATCACACGCGATACAGTACAGTTAACGTCCTGAATGGCTTTCACATGTAAACACCCTGCTGCGTTCTCTTCAGTTAGGAAATTTTTAACAATTGATGGCAAGAGATCGGTTGTATCTTCGAAAACCAGCTCTGAGTACGAGCCCACGTCCATGCCTTGTCGAAGTTTAATCAATGACATTATATTTCCAAATTGCTTATTGTTGATCATATTTCTAACTGCACACCTCCTTAGCAATTCACAAACTTGATCGAAACAGCTCACTTCCTTCATCAAATAAGCTTTCACCTTATCCACTTTTGGCACCTTCACGTAGAAGACAAAACGTTGCCGGAACTCCTCCAAATCTGTCTCCTCTGTATCCCATGCCTTCCACTGTACCTGAACTTTCCTATCCACCTTAATCGTGAAATATTTCCTATACTCATCACTATTCAACCTATCCATTGAGAATTCCGGTGTAATTTTTTCCCTTATGAATTTTCGCTCCATCGCCTCTTTAAAACACCTTCGAAATCGAGCTTTTTCTTCGCTCAAATCTCCTCCACCCTTGACAAACTCGTCTGTGAACCTCATTCCGTCCCCCGTCCCTTCAATGATCTGCACCGCCATAGCAAGATAGTAGCTCAAAGCCGCACTTTTTGGATTCCATTTTTGCTGATTAAACAGCCCATCCACTATTTCGTAGACCAGCTTCATCCTTGTGTGGAAGAGGAATGAAACGTTTTCATATTGATCCTTTCGAAATCGGAATCGTTGGTAGGACAGGTGTTTCGAATCTCCCAATACGTCTCGATTTCTATCCGTTGGGACGTACAGCTCGAACCAATCTTGGACCTCGGGTGCCAGTGACATATTAGTCCAAATGATAAACTGATCCAGCTGCTCCAGTGGAATTAAATTCCCCGTTTCCACTTTTCAAGCTTAGAAACGTATCGAAATATTTGAGAACGTACGCCTTATCGTTGTAACATAGATAGTGTTTGTGGATTGTATGATTCGAATGCTTCGCTTGCAGCAAGTTGGTGACTACAGTTGAATCCGGCAATGTGACGTGTAGAACAATATCATCAATGCTCCATACCCTTCTATGCCACTGCCGATCTCAAATCCTCGGAAACGATTCTTGTCCTTCAGGAGATGTCCGATACAGTAGAGCAATGTGTAATGTTGAAAATCAAAACCGTCCGTATTGTTCTCACCCTGGTTGGAGCGTTTCCTGCCATAGCTTGAGACAAATTTGTTTGACGTTGAATTTATAATGCAATCATTATGATTGTATTTTAATTACATACCTGGAAGTCAGGAGGATCCACTTATTGAGAACTGATACGCGTAGTTTCAATTAACGAAACTCCAATCAATGGGCTAAATCATTGCTATCGGTGTGAGTCATGGCGCGCGGAATATTTTTGCACAGT
>JASCZW010015162.1:0-21176 GCA_034211315.2 Aedes japonicus | reverse complement strand
GCATGAGCATGAGCATGAGCATGATTGACTGCTTGCGGTTGCTACTCTGTTGCTGCCAGATCGGCTGTTATTACACAGAGAACCAACAGATGATGTTTGGGACTAACAGTCATCCTCAATGTGTAAAAACTGGCGACCTAGAATTTATAAAAGCAATACCAGCGCCGGCCGCATCCATGCAGGTCAAATAAGGATAGGGTAGGAGTATGTTGACGTGATACTAGCTTTGATGGAAGCCGAGAACACCTCTGCACTTCCACGAGAACTCACTGGGATGTTGGATATATGGGGTAGAGTTAGCAGCATGGTTCGTTTTGGTAAACGGAACGCTGAATTTAGGTTGGGGTATCATGTTGATAACCATAAGATTTTAGATGTTGTTTCCGGTTTATTCTCCAGACATCCGGTTGACCGGAGATGTACAGTATATTTATTTAAAATTTTGATTCCGATTTAAACCAACAGAAAATATGAATGCTATTGGGGTCAGGCACAAGTGTGTGTGGTTCACAGTACTGGAATATAAAAATGTCACGAAATAAAGCTATTAGTTTAAGAATGGCAAGCGTTAAAAGATAAATGAAGAAAGAAAAAAAATAAAGTTAAAATCAAGTTAAGTGAATTCGTGGATAACTCGTGACGTGCAAACGAAACCTAAAGTAAACGGAATAGGAAAGACGAGAATATTTTTAACGCGACGTAACTTACATCGGACTACCCTAGCAAAGGAAAATAACAAGCCGATATCATATAAGTAAA
This sequence comes from Aedes japonicus, assembly GCA_034211315.2. NCBI lineage: Eukaryota > Metazoa > Arthropoda > Insecta > Diptera > Culicidae > Aedes > Aedes japonicus. The sequence goes on along the minus strand of JASCZW010015162.1, from coordinate 20,417 downwards.
AAGTTCTGTTATCCCAGTTATCGCTTTGTTTTCCGCTGTTATCACATAACAAATTTAGTTATCACTATTGTTAAATTTTGTTATCATATGTTATCATTTTGAACACACTATTTATTATGAACGTTATTACTTGAATTGTAAAACTATGAATATTTCCAGCACATTTGAACAAGAACTTTTGCTTTAAATCAAAATACTTTTTTCAATTATCAGCATGAGAATTTGATTTCAAATTGATAACAGAATTTGATACTATTTCGATAAATTTGCTTACAATAATAGGACTTGTTATCAAGTTGTTCACAGTGATAACAAAATAAGTTATTATTATGATATTCAACGAGTATTTTTTTGTTATTCATTCTGTTATGTTGGCTGTTTATCCAGCCTGAATAATAACATATTCAGTGATAAAAAAATGATAACCTGTGGTAATAAAATTTGTTATCAATTTGGTATAATCCTTTGCTCGGGTACCGAACGTTCACCTGTTGAAAGTCTGGCAAAAAAAAACACCGAAAACAGCAAAAAAAATTCTAAGTGTGTGTGTGTGTGTGTGTGTGTGTGTGTGTGTGTGTGTGTGTGTGTGTGTGTGTGTGTGTGTGTGTGTGTGTAATCCAACACTCATTGGCCGGCAATGGTACTATGGAAGAAATCTGTGTACAACAATCCCTCAAGTGATCATTGGAAGCAGCTTTAATCCGAGAGCTGGAAAGTGATAGCTCTACTGTTGATCCAGCAACCCATTTCCGAATGTCTGGAGAGTCACGCCCATTTCGAAGTTACTTCCACGTTCAATAAGCCCCGCATCACCGACATCATTTGGATAAGCGCACCGCAACACACTTCCAGACTTGGACATGTTAAATTTTTAAACCTGGCACGCACCTGGTATTATTGAAAAATAAAGTTATTGTTATATAGTTATAGTTATAGTTATAGAGTTATAGTCAGACACATCTCACTCATGGCCGCTTCCTCAATTACACTCGCTTGTTCATTCGTAAACATGAAAATTCTCGACGTTGATTCGTAATTAGCTTCATGCACTCGTGACAAAATAAGCGCAAAAATTGACGTTGACAAACCGCCCGATTGATATGCAACCTACACAACTACGTGGTGAACGCATCTGAAATAATGTGGCAGCCTTTCACGCACGCATGCGCATTGTCTTCGTTGCTGCTTCTGACAAGCAAATGGCCGTTTTCTACATGCACTGGTCTTCTTTTTTTTTCACTCCACACTGCCAATATCAAATCCCCGCTATGAGGCGACTCTATAACGAACTTCAAAACTGCAAATAATTATCGATTCACTTGTGACACAGCGGACAAACACTCAAACTTTATCATTTATGTCCGAATTTCACAATACTACCATTACTAAACAAAACTAAGCTGATGTAACTCTTCATCCGGGTGCGGGGCGAAGCACAAAAACCAAAAAATGTGGAAATACTACCGACACTCACACATTTCGGGTGGGAATCGATTGTATTCACTACCTCTTTCCCAAAGCACACCGTTATTTAATGATTTCACTGTTTTTTATAATTACAAATTATTGGTTGATATTTGTTCGCGAAAACGACGCAGCAAAAACAAAACACGTCAGTTTAGAAGCACGGCTTGCTACGATCTATTGAAATTCAGTAATGGATTTTAAGTCATTAAGTATTTTGAATTGGAATGCTCGATCCATCAGAGATAACGAGAACGAGCTATTTAATTTTTTAAGAGTTCATAACGTGCACATTGCTGTTATAACTGAGACTTATCTCAAACCTTCCCATAAGGTCAAAAAAGATCCAAATTATTTTGTCGCAATGATCGCCTTAATGGAGCTGGTGGTGGCGTTGCCATCATTGTCCATAGGCGAATCAAACATCACATTCTTTCTTCATTTGAAACCAACGTTTTTGAAACTTTGGGGGTTTCAGTTGAAACAAAATTTGGCCAATTTACTTTTGTAGCAGCCTATTTGAATTTCCAATGCACTTGCCAGCAACAGAACTTCCTCAAGGGTGACCTTCAGAAACTTACCCGTCATAGGTCTAAATTCTTCGTTATTGATGATTTCAATGCAAAACACCGCTCATGGAATAATTCTCAAAGCAATGCCAATGATAATATACTATTTGACCATTGTTCTGCAGGCTATTACACAATACAATACCCAAACAGTCCAACTTGCTTTTCTTCAGCCAGAAATCCCTCAACTATTGATTTGGTCCTAACTGATTCATGTCAACTTTGTAGTAAATTGATTACCCATGCTGACTTTGGTTCTGATCACCTTCCAGTTACATTTGAAATATCTCAAGAAATTTCTAATTCCATTAGTTCTACTTTCAACTACCGTAGAGCTGATTGGGATCAATATCGAACATTTATGGAATACAACTTTGATCCTTATGTTCCATTGCAAACAAGAAATGAAATTAATAATGCTCTTGTATCTTTGGCTTTTTCAATAGTTATTAAATGTACGTAGGCGTCAATATCAACGAACACGTGATCCCGTTATGAAAGTCATATGGCGAGATTCACAAAAGCAAATTAAAAAACGCTTCTCTGCCCTGAGGAACAAAAATTTTGAAAATAATGTGTCAAAATTAGATCCGAGTTCCAAACCTTTATGGAAACTCTTTAAAATCTTGAAAAAACCTCAAAAGCCTATACCAGCACTTAAGGAAGGTGATAAAATTTTGCCCACAAATGCGGAAAAAGCTCACAAACTTATTAAGCAGTTTGAGAGCTCCCATAATTTCAGTTTGGGACTTACTATTCTGAATATCTGAATATTATCTCTCAAGAAAATATTTTTGATGATTCTTGGGGAACCGACATGGATGAAGTAAGAACTATAACAAAAAAATTTAAAAATATGAAAGCACCAGGTGATGATGGCATTTTCTATTTCCTCATCAAAAAACTCCCTGAGAGTACTTTGTCTTTCTTGGTAAAACTATTTAACAGATGTTTTCATCTAGCATACTTTCCAGATAAATGGAAAAATGCAAAAGTCGTACCAATTTTGAAGCCAGACAAAAATCCGGCTGAAGCTTCTAGCTACCGACCGATCAGTTTGCTTTCTTCAATAAGTAAGGTTTTTGAAAAAAATAATTTTGAATAGAATGATGCTTCACATCAATTCAAACTCAATTTTTGCTGATGAACAGTTTGGATTTCGCCATGGGCATTCAACTATGCATCAACTTTTAATAGTAACAAATTTAATTCGTTCAAACAATGCTGAAGGCTGCTCCACAGGAGATGCTCTTCTAGACATAGAAAAAGCATTCGACAGTGTTTGGCATGAAGGTTTGATTGCGAAACTGAAAAAGTTCAATTTTCCGCTTTATAACATGAAATTAGTTCAAAACTACTCAACTGATAGAACTTTGCACGTAAATTATCAGAATTCTAAATCTGTTCAATTGCCCACTAGAGCTGGTGTTCCTCAAGGTAGCATTGTTGGGCCAATACTATATAACATTTTCACTTCAGATCTCCCTGATTTACCTCAGGGGTGTCAAAAATCTTGCTTTGCTGATGACACAGGCATTTCCGCTAAAGGAAAAAGTCTTCGTGTTATATCCAGGAGGCTACAAAAAAGATTGGATATTTTTACAGATTATTTTCAAAAATGGAAGATTTCTCCTAATGCTTCCAAAACTCAACTTATAATATTCCCACACAAGCCTAGAGCTGCATTTTTGAAACCAAGTAATAGTCATATGGTCACTATGAACGGAGTTCCAATTTCTTGGTCAAGTCAAGTAAAATATCTTGGACTGATACTTGATCAGAAATTAACGTTTAAAGATCACATTGAGGGCATTCAAGCGAAATGTAATAAGTACATCCTCTTATAAACAGAAAATCCAAACTTTGTTTAAGAATAAACTTCTAATATTCAAACAAATTTTTAGACCGGCCATGCTTTATGCTGTGCCAATATGGCCTAGTTGTTGTGCAACTAGGAAAGAAGCACTTCAAAGGATTCAGAACAAAGTTCTGAAAATGATTTTGAAGCTGCCACCCTGGTTCAGTACTAAAGGGCGATTCGGTCAAAATTTGGTCAATATCAACTTGACGTATTTCTTTCAATTTTGCATTTAAAAAACCTGAACACCCCTCATTTTGAAGGTGTGTGTGTGTAGAATGTTGCTCCTATTTTGATTTTGGAATTCACTCTTCAGTTGTCAAAATGCCGTCCAAGCAAGAAGAGCAGCGTATCAAAATTTTGCTCGCGCATCGCGAAAATCCGAGCTACTCGCACGCAAAGTTGGCAAAATCGCTAAAAGTTGCCAAATCAACCGTTACAAATGTAATTAAAGTGTTTGGGGAACGTTTGTCGACAGCCAGGAAGTCTGGATCGGGGGGAAATCGAAAACCGGAAGCCGCTGAGACGACAAAGAGAGTTGCCGGTAGTTTCAAGCGAAACCCTAACCTATCTCTCCGAGATGCCGCAAATAAGCTGGGTGTATCGTCTACAACCGTGCATCGAGCCAAAAAACGAGCCGGACTATCGACTTACAAGAAGGTAGTGACTCCAAATCGCGATGATAAACAAAATACGACGGCCAAAGCGCGATCCCGGAGCCTGTACACGACGATGCTGACGAAGTTTGACTGCGTGGTAATGGACGACGAAACCTACGTCAAAGCCGACTACAAGCAGCTTCCGGGACAGGAGTTTTATACGGCAAAAGGAAGGGGAAAGGTAGCAGATATTTTCAAGCACACGAAACTGTCAAAGTTCGCAAAGAAATATCTGGTTTGGCAAGCCATCTGTACCTGTGGCTTGAAAAGCAGCATTTTCATAGCTTCCGGACTGTCAACCAAGAAATTTACGTGAAAGAGTGTTTGAATAAACGTCTGCTGCCTTTCCTGAAGAAACACGGTTGTTCCGTACTGTTTTGGCCGGATTTGGCATCTTGCCATTACGGTAAAAAGGCCATGGAGTGGTACGCCGCCAACAACGTGCAGGTGGTTCCCAAGGACAAGAACCCTCCCAACACGCCAGAGCTCCGCCCAATTGAGAAATACTGGGCTATTGTCAAGCGGAACCTAAAGAAGTCCAAAAAAACTGCTAAGGACGAGCAGCAGTTCAAGGCAAACTGGCTTTCTGCGGCGAAGAAGGTGGACAAGGTGGCTGTACAAAATCTGATGGCAGGGGTCAAGCGTAAGGCCCGGCAATTCGGATTTGGAAAAGCGGAAGCCTAACTGAATATTTTTCCTGAATTTTATACTAATTGAACTTGAAAAAGAAATTTAATTTGATTTTTTAAATAAACGATTTCACCGATTTACACGCGTTTTCCCTTGACCAAACTTTGACCGTATCACCCTTTATTGAATTACATAGAATTTCAAACGTTGAGACTCTAGAAGATATGTCCAACCAAATAATTCAAAATTTTATCAATTCTCTCTATAGATAAGAACTAGTTTTAAGAAATCAACTGTAATTCTGACACGCAGGCAAAATAAACCCTGTTAAAAATTCTGAATAGACAAAGTAAAAATAATATTTTTAAATAACACAATTAGATATTAATGATAGCATATAAGGTTGAAATGATAATTACTTAGCAGGATCACCAGGGATAATATATGAATTTAAAATAATGTAAAATTGTAAAATTTGGAATATATAAAGAGTTAAAAAAAGGGGATGTCGAATACATGAGACATGGTTATAAATAAATACAATTTAATCCAGGAATCAGATAGATATACAGAATTCTTCCAAAACAACACCAGCCAGAAATCCCTCAACTATTGATTTGGTCCTAACTGATTCATGTCAACTTTGTAGTAAATTGATTACCCATGCTGACTTTGGTTCTGATCACCTTCCAGTTACATTTGAAATATCTCAAGAAATTTCTAATTCCATTAGTTCTACTTTCAACTACCGTAGAGCTGATTGGGATCAATATCGAACATTTATGGAATACAACTTTGATCCTTATGTTCCATTGCAAACAAGAAATGAAATTAATAATGCTCTTGTATCTTTGGCTTTTTCAATAGTTATTAAATGTACGTAGGCGTCAATATCAACGAACACGTGATCCCGTTATGAAAGTCATATGGCGAGATTCACAAAAGCAAATTAAAAAACGCTTCTCTGCCCTGAGGAACAAAAATTTTGAAAATAATGTGTCAAAATTAGATCCGAGTTCCAAACCTTTATGGAAACTCTTTAAAATCTTGAAAAAACCTCAAAAGCCTATACCAGCACTTAAGGAAGGTGATAAAATTTTGCCCACAAATGCGGAAAAAGCTCACAAACTTATTAAGCAGTTTGAGAGCTCCCATAATTTCAGTTTGGGACTTACTATTCTGAATATCTGAATATTATCTCTCAAGAAAATATTTTTGATGATTCTTGGGGAACCGACATGGATGAAGTAAGAACTATAACAAAAAAATTTAAAAATATGAAAGCACCAGGTGATGATGGCATTTTCTATTTCCTCATCAAAAAACTCCCTGAGAGTACTTTGTCTTTCTTGGTAAAACTATTTAACAGATGTTTTCATCTAGCATACTTTCCAGATAAATGGAAAAATGCAAAAGTCGTACCAATTTTGAAGCCAGACAAAATCCGGCTGAAGCTTCTAGCTACCGACCGATCAGTTTGCTTTCTTCAATAAGTAAGGTTTTTGAAAAATAATTTTGAATAGAATGATGCTTCACATCAATTCAAACTCAATTTTTGCTGATGAACAGTTTGGATTTCGCCATGGGCATTCAACTATGCATCAACTTTTAATAGTAACAAATTTAATTCGTTCAAACAATGCTGAAGGCTGCTCCACAGGAGATGCTCTTCTAGACATAGAAAAAGCATTCGACAGTGTTTGGCATGAAGGTTTGATTGCGAAACTGAAAAAGTTCAATTTTCCGCTTTATAACATGAAATTAGTTCAAAACTACTCAACTGATAGAACTTTGCACGTAAATTATCAGAATTCTAAATCTGTTCAATTGCCCACTAGAGCTGGTGTTCCTCAAGGTAGCATTGTTGGGCCAATACTATATAACATTTTCACTTCAGATCTCCCTGATTTACCTCAGGGGTGTCAAAAATCTTGCTTTGCTGATGACACAGGCATTTCCGCTAAAGGAAAAAGTCTTCGTGTTATATCCAGGAGGCTACAAAAAGATTGGATATTTTTACAGATTATTTTCAAAAATGGAAGATTTCTCCTAATGCTTCCAAAACTCAACTTATAATATTTCCACACAAGCCTAGAGCTGCATTTTTGAAACCAAGTAATAGTCATATGGTCACTATGAATGGAGTTCCAATTTCTTGGTCAAGTCAAGTAAAATATCTTGGACTGATACTTGATCAGAAATTAACGTTTAAAGATCACATTGAGGGCATTCAAGCGAAATGTAATAAGTACATCCTCTTATAAACAGAAAATCCAAACTTTGTTTAAGAACAAACTTCTAATATTCAAACAAATTTTTAGACCGGCCATGCTTTATGCTGTGCCAATATGGCCTAGTTGTTGTGCAACTAGGAAAGAAGCACTTCAAAGGATTCAGAACAAAGTTCTGAAAATGATTTTTAAGCTGCCACCCTGGTTCAGTACTAAAGGGCGATACGGTCAAAATTTGGTCAATATCAACTTGACGTATTTCTTTAAATTTTGCATTTAAAAAACCTGAACACCCCTCATTTTGAAGGTGTGTGTGTGTAGAATGTTGCTCCTATTTTGATTTTGGAATTCACTCTTCAGTTGTCAAAATGCCGTCCAAGCAAGAAGAGCAGCGTATCAAAATTTTGCTCGCGCATCGCGAAAATCCGAGCTACTCCCACGCAAAGTTGGCAAAATCGCTAAAAGTTGCCAAATCAACCGTTACAAATGTAATTAAAGTGTTTGGGGAACGTTTGTCGACAGCCAGGAAGTCTGGATCGGGGGAAATCGAAAACCGGAAGCCGCTGAGACGACAAAGAGAGTTGCCGGTAGTTTCAAGCGAAACCTAACCTATTCTCCGAGATGCCGCAAATAAGCTGGGTGTATCGTCTACAACCGTGCATCGAGCCAAAAACGAGCCGGACTATCGACTTACAAGAAGGTAGTGACTCCTAATCGCGATGATAAACAAAATACGACGGCCAAAGCGCGATCCCGGAGCCTGTACACGACGATGCTGACGAAGTTTGACTGCGTGGTAATGGACGACGAAACCTACGTCAAAGCCGACTACAAGCAGCTTCCGGGACAGGAGTTTTATACGGCAAAAGGAAGGGGAAAGGTAGCGAGATATTTTCAAGCACACGAAACTGTCAAAGTTCGCAAAGAAATATCTGGTTTGGCAAGCCATCTGTACCTGTGGCTTGAAAAGCAGCATTTTCATAGCTTCCGGGACTGTCAACCAAGAAATTTACGTGAAAGAGTGTTTGAATAAACGTCTGCTGCCTTTCCTGAAGAAACACGGTTGTTCCGTACTGTTTTGGCCGGATTTGGCATCTTGCCATTACGGTAAAAAGGCCATAGGTGGTACGCCGCCAACAACGTGCAGGTGGTTCCCAAGGACAAGAACCCTCCCAACACGCCAGAGCTCCGCCCAATTGAGAAATACTGGGCTATTGTCAAGCGGAACCTAAAGAAGTCCAAAAAAACTGCTAAGGACGAGCAGCAGTTCAAGGCAAACTGGCTTTCTGCGGCGAAGAAGGTGGACAAGGTGGCTGTACAAAATCTGATGGCAGGGGTCAAGCGTAAGGCCCGGCAATTCGGATTTGGAAAAGCGGAAGCCTAACTGAATATTTTTCCTGAATTTTATACTAATTGAACTTGAAAAAGAAATTTAATTTGATTTTTTAAATAAACGATTTCACCGATTTACACGCGTTTTCCCTTGACCAAACTTTGACCGTATCACCCTTTATTGAATTACATAGAATTTCAAACGTTGAGACTCTAGAAGATATGTCCAACCAAATAATTCAAAATTTTATCAATTCTCTCTATAGATAAGAACTAGTTTTAAGAAATCAACTGTAATTCTGACACGCAGGCAAAATAAACCCTGTTAAAAATTCTGAATAGACAAAGTAAAAATAATATTTTTAAATAACACAATTAGATATTAATGATAGCATATAAGGTTGAAATGATAATTACTTAGCAGGATCACCAGGGATAATATATGAATTTAAAATAATGTAAAATTGTAAAATTTGGAATATATAAAGAGTTAAAAAAAGGGGATGTCGAATACATGAGACATGGTTATAAATAAATACAATTTAATCCAGGAATCAGATAGATATACAGAATTCTTCCAAAACAACACCAGACCATCATCACGCGCACATTGTCATGAATAAGACAAGACACAGAAATACACAGTACACTGACAAAAACTTAACATGGACAAGAACATACACAATACATGAAAGCGAGTCCATCTTTTTAAACTGTTTGAATCATCACGATAAAAACAGTGACCGAATGGGCACCATAGCCTAGGAACGTCTTTGTGTTGATTTAATATAGAGGCTCATAGAAGCAAATTTTACCAATACAAGGGTCCAGTGCAGATTAAAAGTAAGGGCCAGCTATCACTGTGTGGCCAGCTAAACTAAAAAATTATCGATTTATCCATAATCGCAAAAAGCGCGACATCCCTAAGAGCAACAGGTTACTGTAGGCCACGGCGGAATCATCACTCGGTTGGACACCAGAAAGTCAGTGCCTACTTGCCATGAGAAGGAAAATCCCCAAAGCAGCCAAAGGTTACGTAAAAATTCGACATACTCTTTCTCCGTTCCGTGGCCTGGCCGGCTTGTTTCTGCGCTCTCGCAACCGTGCTATGTAATTTCACTTTTATTCGCCATAATTTGAACATTCGCGGCTGCTCTTCCTGGCCGAGTGACCGGCCGTGTTCGGCCGCACTGACTGACTGACTGAACTGATGCGTTTGGACTTATTATCGCAGTAGTCGCAGGAACAATCGTCGCTCAATGCAACTCCGGCATGGTGGCGAAAATGTAAGCCAATCTTTGTATCGCGTAACAAATTCGATTACTCCAGCCTCGGCCATCCAGCCAGCAGCTGATGGAGCGATTTGAATCTCACTATTTGATATTGCTCAATTTTTTACGCACTGACTGCGGCGAAGCGTTCGGTCGGTGTTGGGAATTGGAAGAAAATTAGTTTTTGTTGGTTATACAAATGCTTCCATAATACACATTTTACTGGACACAAACAACAGGTACAACGGGTTGTTATATGCCCAAATCCGGAACAGTCAGTGCCAGTGTGTTACCAAAATTGCGTTGCATGGGAAAAGTGGACCAATTTTCGGTGGATGGTTAGCTTATGTGTTCGTTGTTAGCTCGTTGCGCAATAACCGAAATGTGGGTCGATTTTACGAGTGTGGTACATGCATGAAAATTAACGAATAATATCTGTAGCTGATGAACGATCACTTCTGCTGTGATCAATTACTGATCAATCAACGCTCGGGTGGGTATCGTTTGAGGATGAGTTGAGGAGAGATCATTATGCATTACGCATTATCTTTAATTTTGGAGGGAAATGAGATCATTATGATGAGCGGATCAAGACTGTGAAAGGTCCATCAGTAGGTATAATCTACAGTCTTTTTGCGGACTTAGTGCTAAAGATAAGTGAATGGGGGAGGTATCTCATCAAAACTTCCGGTCCGCCTCTAAGCATCTTGCTATGAGGTACCAGGTGGTTTTCCATCAATTGCCCGTCGATCTGCCAAATTTGGAAGACGTCTGCAGTGAGTTAAATATCTCAAATTATAATATGCCGTCCACTATATCACAAAACATCATAGTTGAGCGGATTGGAGATAATGAAATCTGCGGGTATAGGACGAAGTCTTCCCCGGTTGGTGCTAAGCCGATGAGCTTGAACATCAATAGAAGCATACAGTTGCCAGAAGATACGAAATGCATCTACGGACTCTAAGTTTTAGCAGGTCCCTCAATCGTAAATTAGCGTGGGTTGTCCTTTAGAAACTTCTACTTAATTGATGCGGATTACAGTAGTGAGATAATTTTTGAAAAGCGGTTGTAAAAATTTAAAGTTTACGAAAAAGAGTTTCCTTCGAACATCGGCTGTGAACGGTTGTGTCGATGCTTTGTTGTCGGGCGTGGTGTGTTTCGTATTGTGTCAGTTTTTATTGTACGGCGTCGCGAGTTTGCTAACAATTATGCATCATAAATATGATCACATTACATATCAAGTGGATGAGATCAAAGAGCAAGTTGGATGAGAAAATTTTGCAGTACTTGTGCAACAACAACCAATAGGAGATAAAACAGATGAGAACCAATTCATACTTAAACTTATCAATTACAATAATGTATTCTAGAGGGTTTGAGCTGTTTAGTGGAATACCTGTAACTAGAAATTAGAAGAAAAAATTAGTATTCTCCATTTAATTCCAACTACCTTTGCTTATCTTCGAGTTATTAGTACGAGACACTGAAGAAGTCTGCACATTGTAGACGAAATACGCGTATCTGTCGAAGATAAGCAAAGATAGTTGGAATTAAATGGAGAATACAAATTTTTTCTTCTAATTTCTAGTTAATAATGTATTATTTGTTAAACATATTATATCGTTTTCGTTTTAGCAATCAAACGTCCATCTCTCTCTCTCTCTCTCTCTCTCTCTCTCTCTCTTGGTTTACTTTCTGCCTCCTACTATACTCTATGTAATGTATCTAACACTTGTTGGGACTGCTTGATTATTTACCGGCGCCTGCGTGTTGAAGATCCCGGTGTACTATATGATTTCTGATGAAGCTGCATCCCCATATAAAAGTAGGAAAACATTTGCAAGCCTTTGTAAGTTCAAAACAACATATAACATAGATGCTATAAAAAGTGCTCTTTCATTCGGTGGTACAGACAGAGTGAAAGTGTCCGTCTGTGATGAGATGGCGTGGAGTGAGTGAATCACTCTTTCTTTTAAACTACCGCTCTCACGTGTTCTCATCTCTCTTCGTCCAAGTACTCTCGCCTGCGATCGCTGCCGCGTACACTTGTGCGACGACGCGCCAGTGCACTTTCTGTGATTCGCTGGTGAGATTGATAGCGAAAACGTCATCGGAGTTGTAGAAAATGTCCGAAAAAAGGAAGTGGGAAGAAACATTCTTCTTTCTTACTTTGTTATGTAGCGGTAAAGCGAATTCGCAATCACTGCTGTATATTGGCAGAAGAGGGAATTTATCTGCATTCGCATCTGTAAATTTGAGAGCTCTTCTTCTCACTCTAGAGCGATCGAGTGTTGTGTGAATAAAAACCACTTTTTTCAACTCACATGCAAACACGGGGGTGAATATAAACAAGAGAGAAGAGCTCTCGTTGAGGTAGGTGAGTGGAAGAGTGAGTGGAACAACTAGAATCTCTCTTTACCACACTGAGGATATGGACATCACTGATTTTGTACATTCCAGCGCTAAATACGTTTTGTGCACGAGTTGAAAGTAGAGCTGCACGTCAATCGAAAACGAGTTCCTGTGGCTACGATCACCGCCATCTTTGGTCCGTGGAGTACGGATCGAACATTTTGGGCTCGGAAATTCGCTATGGCTCACATTTCGAGTAGTGGAGTGAAGCTCCTTTAGTCTATGGTGCCCCCGATGTCCAAATGTCCACCCGATGGTCGTCAGTACTCCTTGGAAATTCCACCATTTACAACCCTTGTGGAAAGGTTACAGGACACTATGCCGCACCTCATCCGAAATATCGAGGGCGTCCTGAATCTCGCTCGGTTAGCGGAAAGTTCCGCGAAGCCGGGTCCTTTGGGCAAGCGAGCTTCTATATTCAAGCAGACGGTCAATTCCGGTCGCTCTCGACGAAATTTAAATCAGAAGCCTTTCGCTACAACCGCTACTCCCTCCATATCTGTAATTCAGCCATACTCCTCGAGCTAGACGCCATTTCAGCAGCGACAGCGACCAAGTTTCTTACGTCATCATCGTCATCGTGAGAGGAGATTCAGCGCCTATGCAGTTATGTGGAAACCTTTTTTCATGGTTTCCCAATATAGTTTTTCCGTCCAACCGGAATGAGTACGGAAAATGAACTAGTAAGATAAAGTTTTTTTTTTAAGAACTGAGTTGAAATACATTCCGTCTTGGACAGTTCCGATAGAATTGACACTTCGCAAATTCCGGTTTTCGTTCCGTCGAGTTTTCAAAGTCAGACTTCTCATCTTTCGCTCCGGTTTAGCTTATTAGAATTGAGCGAGAATAAAATGTATACTTTAGATAGTGTCTGAACCTTGAAACTGAATGCCGTTCACGAGTTCCATGAGGAGACTGTGGAAACGTTTGGCAAAGTCTCAACGACAGTTCCTGCCTGCAGGAGTGGCGATAATGTCATTTTGTTTGAAAAACCTCGCAACAATTCTTCGAACGGTTACAGACTTCAGAAGCCCGGAGATCTGGTAAACTAAACTCATCCCCTTTCTTAGTGTAGGTACCAAGTATAATGCAAAAAACGCTGATATGGTCGGTTGTTCCCATGCTATTGATTTTGAGGCAAAACAAATATCCTCCCGTCAAGTCCGTTTTTCGTTGATGACGTATGCTGACACAGAAAATGTTTTTTTCACTGAATTTTGTACAAATTATACAAATGGATTTGGTCAATTATACTAACTCTTTATGTTGCTTGTCATGTGACAAAACGCCATAATTACGGACGTTTGGAGAATGCACGAAGTTATTTTTGTGAGGATCAGCCAATCGCTGCTCCTCTTCTATCGTACCGGTGCACGTTGAAATTGCTGCTGAGAAAGAAGGGAGTCATTGGTTTACCGCGAAAGAAACATAAAAGCGTCACACGCTTGGGGTCAACAATTTTTAGTTTATTTTCATTAATTACGCCACTTCTAAGAAGTAACTATGACCTAGTGAGATCAACAATGGTTCTTAATAAACACAGTCAGAAACATTAGAAAAAACGACCCATGTCTCCTAGCGGTTGCAATTTTTCCGAATTACATTTCACAGAGTCTGTTCTCTCCAGACTCGAACATTTTTTTTCCAATTTATTGTGTAAATTTTTAAAAGCAAACCGATGGAAAATCAGCACCACCTAGTCTAGGCTTCACCAAACTAATATAGACAGACTATCAAATCACAAGGCACACAGGTGGCGCCATCCACCAGATATACCACATTTGTCTATCTTTCATTTAACCACCAGAGAATTGTTTTTGTAACAAAATATGTCTTTGTTTTTTTTTTGCTTAATGAGACTTTACCCTGAAGGGGCATTCTTCTCTAAAAGTGCACTCAGAGTAAACAAATGCTCAATACTTTTGATAGTGGCGTTTAATACGAAGTGAGCTCCATGAATAAGATACAAAGCAGTTTCTTTGCAGGAAACAACGAAAAAAACGAAACGTGAGTTTTACTTCGTATTATTTCGTATTATGAACATTGTATCTCGGGGGTGACCCCGGCGTAGTGGTAACATCCATACCTCTCACGCCAAAGTCACGAGTTCGAATCATACGCCCGCAAAAGTTACAAAAATACCCAAAAAGGAATTTGAGTGACTACGACGGGAGATGAACCAGCCCAGAGCTGAAAATCTCGATAATCAAGGAACTAAAAAAAAAACTAAAAACATTGTATCTCTTTTGACACATACACTGAAAATTAAAACTTTTTCTAGTGACATTTAAAAGAATTTGCTCGTGCTTATTAGTGATAGTTTGGAAAATGAATTTAGTTTTGACTTTGGACTACGTCTTTATTTCCTATTATTTGGTACAATTAAAAAAACAAAATCACATTACGACCGTCACGAAAAGTGGTTAGCTTTCAAGCGTTTATACCTCAGTCATTTTTTTAAAAGAAATTCAAAAAGTTTGCACCAATATATCGAAAATATTTCTACGCATCAACTTCAATAGAGAACAATGTTGATTTCGGGCCACATACTATTGAAAAAATCATGTCTTAAAAAGTTTATAAACCTCTTCAGGCTTGAGGGATCATATATGACCCCAAAAGGACAATGGCTGTATAAAATCACAGACTGAATAAAAGTGTACATTGTCTACTTCAAATTTGTTCTACATCAATTCTTCTGATGAGATTAAGGCCTTATTGGCGACCTAGAACATCTTGAATATGAAGAAGTTCAGGAAGAAAAAAATAAATAAAGCATTGTTTTAGAATGGGGTACATATGGATTATGAAATTTTTGATGGAAAAAAGCTCAACAGTTCTGTATATTTCCGGGATGTTCTAGATTATCCAAAATGCACTTGAGTTCAGAACTTCAGATCTACAGTTGTATCAGTAGCTTTTAGGGCAATATAAGATTATGATATGTATTCACACATATTAAATGAACCTTTTGGAAGGTCAACAGTCATTATTTGATAATTTTGTGATGTTCTAGGTTGTCCTTGATTTCAAAACTTAAGATCTACATTATTAACTATAGCTTTTTAGGCTAAACAAAGTAACGCTACGTGTATAATAATATTCAGTAAATATTTTAGAACGTGAACAATCATTACGAGATAAACTGGGATGATCGGGATCATCCAAACTATCATTGAGTTCAAAACATAAGATCTACAGTTGTAACAGCAACTTTTGGGCTATATCTACTCAAACATATTCAATGAATCTTTTGGAAGATCAACAGTCAATATTTTATAACTTTCTGATGCTTTAGGTCATCCAAACTTTCCTGGCGATCAGAACTTAAGATTCACAGTTTTAACAGTAAGTTTTAGGCAATACAAAGTTACAATAAATATTAAAACATATTCAATTAATATTCTTAAAGGTCAACAAACATTATAAAGCAATATGACATCTTCTGGGTAATCCAAACTATTCATCAGATTAGAACATACGACCTGCAGTTGCAATAAAAGCTTTCTGGCCAATGAAAAGCTACGCTGTGTATTGAAACGTATTTCATTAAATAGCTTGGACGATCAACAGACGTTATGAGATAATCTTCTAGGTTATCCAAACTGTCCTGGAATCCAAAACTAGATAATAGGATAATCTTGTTAGTTTAAGGTCATTCGAAACATAAGGTCTACACCCTGCCCTTCGGTTCAGGAAGGGGTATGGGCGCGTTCTGTCGAGTTGATCGCGGCAGATTTCATGTGTGAATCGGCTGCCCCATCAACGTTCAAAAGTGCCTCAACCAAATTGACAGTTTGTAATGATCACTTGAAGATGCGATGGAGGATCATTGCTCTGATATTTCCAAATGAAGCACGTTGTAAAACGTTTCTTTTATTCTATAACCAAACATGATGGAATTGAGTAAACGAGCGAGAACTCAACGGGAATGATCACTTATATGCATCCGTCGAACCATTCTGAACGGCCGTTGTGAGAATATCATCATGAAAATCTCACATGCGCATAGCATGTTACCAATCACTAATCCTTTTTCTTTCTGTTCTCTTCCCTATTCTATGACCGCAAGCAATATCACATGGTCATCTTAAAGTCAATTCTTCAAAAACAGAAACATCTTGACAACACAAATCAATAAGTAAAGAACGGTATAAACCCTAACCAATTTTACTTTCAGACAAATTTTCTAACACAATGTAAGCAATCAAAATATACTGAATATCTACGACATAATATATAACGGGAAACGGGAGGGACCATTAGGGCACCCAAGTGAAGCGATTTGGATAGGGAGCATGGAACTGCCTCCTCCCTATTGTTAACATTTCGCGGAACAAAGGCGGGCTCTTCGACCCTATCTATTGGGTTTATTCTGTCAATCGAGGGCTCGATTCTAGTGCTGTGGGTGTGAACTTGCTTTCGGAAAGAGATTCTCTTCCCTAAATTTGCAGGTTTCGCGTAACTGTATCTTCTTACGGGCCCGCCCAAACGTTTTCGGCCCTTCACAGGAGCTTGATGATCACAAACAAGAGAATCCTGATCAAATCGTTTTTCAGATTATTCCACTGCTATGGAAAGTTACCTTGCTACAATAGATGGTAGTATCTCATCATCATCATCATCATCATCATTCAAAACTTAAGGTCTACAATTGTAACAGTAGCTTTATTGGCTATACAAAGTTAAGTTAGTTTGCTTGGCATGAACGTCCCAAGATGAATTCATAATGTCTGTTGGTCTTCCAATGAATTCCCTTCATTGAATATGTTTGACTGGATAGGATAACGTTGTAACGCGAAGAGGGTGATTTCTGAACTCCAGAACAGTTTAGATGACATAGCACACCTCAAAAAAGGATATCCTGTTTTCAATCATTTCTATGTTATTGAGCACCAATTTATTCAGAACACACCAAATTGCTTAACGGTTGGAAAATTCAACGCCTGAAAGGGTCAATTAAAAGAATATTGCATTGTACAATCTGACTGGCTTTCATTTAGTTGCGTAGTCCTAAGTCATCATTCTGAACAACCCAATGGGGCTATACCTTGTAGTATTTTTATTTTTATTTTTTTGAAAAGGGAACAAAATGGAGGGTTGTTATAATATTTCGTAGCTCTCCAATTAAATCTTTGCGAGCATTGTTCGGAGGATAATACTCTGAGGCAAACACGTGTGTTTTTCACTAAATTTGCAACTTTTATCCAAACATATTCGAAATCTTTACATTTTTGTTGCACTGATGATCTTTGAATTCAAATTTCAATAAATGTCAGCTAGAACCTTATCAAAAATCTTTGTCGAATTTATGTTGTAGTAAACTTCTGGGTGTGGTAGTGGAAAAAAGGAAATTTTTGAATGACTTTGTCAATGGACGTTCCCTTACTAAAATTAATCGCTCCAAGAATGATATATTTTCATGGCTGCACTTTTTCTTGACAGATCTTATGTAGAAATCATGTACCTTTCAATGTTATGTACATCAATTGCCTTCTTCGAAAACTACCTTCCTCCGGCATGTAAACTAAATCTTCATATAACACCCCTTCCATTAAACTACGCAGCCACTCTACCACTCGGTCTTCGACAATCTCATTAACGCCGACTTGACTCACCAACATCCTGGCTGACTAGTCCGTAATCAATTTTTAATCCTCCGTAGAAGAAGCTGGAATAAACGACCCAACATAGAGTCCCAGCCAACCGACCACCCACCCAGGAATGTGACTATCCTGACAAGTGTGTTTGTGTCTGTGTGCTGTGTGGAAAAGCCTTCTCAAAAGCCAAATAATTTCTCATAAAAAAAAAATACGATTACACCAGGCACTTAAGTCGAAAGTGAAAACTGCTTGGTCCGTTTGTTATACAAATACCTATCAGCGCTGCGTCGTTTTGCTGTTGATGTAAGCTGGCTGCAATCGCCGGCCAACCTGAAAGCCTAAGTAGTGTTGATGAATGTGCTGTAGTAGGATGTAGTACAACCAACAAACGAAAACGAAAGATGAATGAACCGTAGACATAGTGACGAGGGAGCCAACCAACATGTGATGTGATCCATCCATCCTCAGGCCGACCGACGCGACGGCGAGACTCGTTTTCGTCCACGATCGGGCGCTTATCAAGCGCGGAACTGGCGTTGAGGAGGATTGGCAACGTGGCCGTGTAGGGCGGCCGGTCCTCCGGCTATAGTCACTTCAACTTGTGCCAACTTATTTGTGCGGTTGTGGTTGGTATGTGCAGTGGTTATAACGTAATAATGATAATCGCATCATTGGCTTCTCCCTCATCTCGCCCGGGCGAGAGTGTTTAACTCTCGGTTTCTAGCCAGGGCGAATAATACCTAGCGGAATGGGCCTATGTGTTGATGCAAATCACACACAATAAACTGGAGAGCCCCGGGCGAGAGTGAACCTCAAGGGTTCAGTGCTGTTGATGTTGATGGAAAGTAATCTACGCTCTCAGCTGTATGCATTGGAATGCTTTTTCTCATCATACCTCCGCTGACGGCGGCACTGCGGTAACACCCTATCCTTTCTGGCATGCAACCGTCATTCACTGCACTGTGAGGGTTGAGATGGTTAAAATCAACTGCATCCGTCGGAAAACAGAGAAAATGCAAATCGATCTAATTTTATTAAGTTTTAGTTGTAGACGATTTGTTTTAGGCAAGGAATTATACTAACTAAAACATCCGATATCCATCTTGCGCTCAGTACTCATTTCAGACTTTTGTTAATTGAAAGCGATAGTCGGTATAATCAATGTTGACCCAATTTTAGCTGCATTTTCGTCACTGCTACTGACTTCCATTCAATGTTCAGTTCACATTAATGCCTCCCAATGTTGTACCAAACTTGGAGGATATTTTCATCTACCGAAAATCTCAGTAAAAATATCAGTTTTTGTGCCAATTGGACCATCCCTAGGCCCATTGGACCCAATATCAGAAAACAATCTGTTCGATGCTTTTTGTAGGAAATTATTAGAAAAAACAAATACAAAAAAAAAACATTAGGGACTTTTTTTCATTAGGGCTAAAAGTCTAACATTGAGAGACTCTCTTTCATTCATATTTCAATCACCTCTACCTTTTTAACTCTATTATTTGTAGAGTATGCTAGCCAGCACTGTTGTGTTTCGATCTGAACAAAAGAATCCCTCGAAAGAGTAATAATGGCACTGAAATAAATAAATGAAAGCGAGACAGGAGAGAATCTCTCATTGTTAGATTCGCCCTATTGAAAAAAGTTCCTGTTGGACAGCAGTGTTTACATCCATGCTGTTATTGCATTTAATTAAATTACGTTTTTCGTCAAATGATTATATAATTTGAAAAATAAAATGCCTTCGTGTTTCTCACCCTAGCAAAGTAAATTAACAAACTGATATCAAATCAAAGTAACATGTTTTGTAATATCAGTTCTCATTTCAATTCACCTGTTATCGTATAACAAATTTAGTTATCAACATTGGCAAATTTGGTTAACATCTGTTATCAATTTTTAATGACGATTATTGACGAATGTTATTGAATTCTACCAGCATGATGAAAAATGCTAAATATTACCAGCATGTATTGGATATGAAATTCAACATTTCACCAGAAGCACTACTCAGTTATTAGTGTATGAATTTGACATCATGTTGATAACATAATTTGAAATTATATCAAGATTTTTTTCATATCACAAAATTTGTTATCAAAATGAACTCGATGATAATAAAACGAGTTAGTGTAGTGATATCTAACGAACATACATTTGTGATCTCTTTTGTTATTATGGCTGTTTCCTAAAGATAACATATTTAGTGATCAAACACTGATAAAGGGTGTTTCGATCAAAATTTGGTCGACAGATACGACAGTTATCAAAATGTCGTCAAAGGAAGAGAAGCAACGCATCAAAATTTTGCTCGTGCATTGCGAAAAATCCAAACTACTCTCACGCCAAGTTGGCGAAATTGTTGAATGTGGCTAAATCAAC